>MVJL01007129.1:0-12118 GCA_002156465.1 Macrocentrus cingulum | reverse complement strand
GGCTTTGGCCCACTCACGACAGTCTGTGGTGATAGTTGGCCAGACGTACTTCTTGCTCACCAGGTGGTTCGATGGTCGTGTCCCAGGATGGGCTAAGGAGCTAAATTCGAAACAAATTTAAAGAACTCCCGCGAAATTTCAAATCATTGTTTTGAAAGTTTATAAACATTTCACGTGAATTTCAAAAATAAATTATGAAATAAAGAATCACACAATTGTTACGGAATAAAAACAGCATTTGAGTGTTCGCTAGGCGACAAAGAAAAACGTAAACACACGCGCGCGCCGAGATAATCCGCTGAGGAATTTATTTTTCGACCGTAGGCCGATCGATATTGACTCGTGGCGCGGCGATTTTTACGCGAGGTAACAGTACATTTTGGGTGAAAACTGCACTTATTGCACGTTGAATGCACTCGCGGGGGTGTCTCTTCAACTTCACCGATGCAGCGCAACGTCCTGGGCGCTCAGCAATGCACCGGTATGCAAAAAGCAGAGGAATTCACAACGCGTTTTACTCAAGGTCACTCGCGGATCACTGTGAAGCACAGAAAATTCGCGAGATCACGTCGGGGTCACCAATGTAGCGGGGATAGACGCTAACAATAATTTAATATCTGACTCCATAATTGCACAGTACACTGATTTATTTATATGATACAATGGGTGTACACATGCGTTGTCGAGCTGGGTCGACGGGTGACGTAAGACTGTCGATCAGTCAATGCGCAGTCGAATATCGAACGACTGTGTGCGCGTGTATGTGTGGCGTTGCCGCCACATATATACCTATCTTACGAAAACCTAAAGCCGTCTTTTCTAGATAACCCCAGTGCTCCACTGCCTAGAGCACTTTCCACCGGTTGTGCACCAGTGGCGGTACGAAAGTAACGTCACACATGATAGCAATGAAAAATCTGCAGACAAAAACGAGCTTAAACTAGAGTTGCCGGATCAACCTGAAAAGATCAATTCGCAAGATAAATATCGAATTCCTGGGATAGATCGATTTCTCTGATAATCAACAAAAAAAATCAATTCTTAAGTAATCGATCTGTTGATATTTAGCGCGAAATTCGAAACAAATTTAAAGAACTCCCGCGAAATTTTAAATCATTGTTTTGAAAGTTTATAAACATTTCACGTGAATTTCAAAAATAAATTATGAAATAAAGAATCACACAATTGTTACGGAATAAAAACAGCATTCATACATTTAATTATACTTTTTTGATAATTCTTTCTTCCGCAATCAGTAGACTCGCAACTCTCGCTAGTCTATACTTTAAGAGAAAAACACGATTCTGTTAATTTTTTTTTTAGTTAAAGAATACAAATCCAACTAAAAAATAGAGGATTATTCCACACTAAATTTGAAATAAAGAATCACACAATTGTTACGGAATAAAAACAGCATTCATACATTTAATTATACTTTTTTGATAATTCTTTCTTCCGCAATCAGTAGACTAGCAACTCTCGCTAGTCTATACTTTAAGAGAAAAACACGATTCTGTTAATTTTTATTTTAGTTAAAGAATACAAATCCAACTAAAAAATAGAGGATTATTCCACACTAAATACCAAAGTTAAGAGAAAAACACGATTCTGTTAATTTTTATTTTAGTTAAAGAATACAAATCCAACTAAAAAATAGAGGATTATTCCACACTAAATACCAAAGCAAGTCATATATCATAAAAATCACATTAATTATTGGTGAATTAAATAAAATCTAACTAATCTTGCAATCTCCAATCTTTAACATTAAGTAACTTCAACAATAGCAGCTGATTCAAATGTGGGGAGTACGTCTATTATACTAATCTTGCAATCTCCAATCTTTAACATTAAGTAACTTCAACAATAGCAGCTGATTCAAATGTGGGGAGTACGTCTATTACGACTTTCAGTCTCAATTCAACCCACTACGGAAAATAAACGTTCACAAGTTAGAGTCTCAGGGATTGGTGAGTATTTTGAAGCAAATTCGGCTAATTAAATAAAATCTAACTAATCTTGCAATCTCCAATCTTTAACATTAAGTAACTTCAACAATAGCAGCTGATTCAAATGTGGGGAGTACGTCTATTACGACTTTCAGTCTCAACTCAACCCACTACGGAAAATAAACGTTCACAAGGAGTTAGAGTCTCAGGGATTGGTAAGTATTTTGAAGCAAATTCGGCTAGATCTGGCATATCTGACTGTCTATCTCGCCAATATTTAACTGGATTCAATTTGAGATCAGTGACCGGAAGTTTACTGATGTATGCTTTTAAATGGACATTAAGATTTCCTGACGACTCAAATTCTGAAGATTGGAAATGTTTGTTGTTCACCAGCTCATGAGGGAACTTCCAAAGTAGATTTTGGCATTGCTCAGGTTTAATTGCATTTTGGTTACAGCAGCAGCAGCAGCAGCAGTATTAGTCTTTTTTGATGCAACATTGGTGAGTGTAAATCGCAGTGCACGTGCAGCTTCAACTCTCTGACGTTGCAGAGTGGCAAAAAAACTTGGGCAATTAACTGTATCTTAATGTGGTCGCAATTGACCGCAAATCGAGAGTAAGGAAGTGCGCGAGAAAGAAACGTCGCAGGACTTGGCGCAGTCTAGACAGCTCGTGGAGGAGGCGTTGCGACAGAAGCCTGATGTCTTCAGGTCGAGTGTCTTGTCTGAGGACGAGTTGAATAACAAGTGCAAGGCGCTTCTAGAGGTGAGTGCGTGTAGATGGGCACGAGACAGGACGGTGCAGTTGCAGTCATCGTACAAAATTCTACTCACAGATGCTCAGGGTCTCGTCTCGCGCATGGAAAAAAATCTGTCAGACCACAGAGAGTTCCTAAAAGCACGAGAAGAGCTGAAAGAGTGGTTGTCGACAGCTCACGGCTCGGTTCAAGATTGCGTAGGCGTTAGTGACGTCACTTGGGCACAAGACGAGCTGGAGACAACGCGACTAGTTGCGACGTGAGTCACCGTGGGACAGCACTTGTTATCCACGCTGAAGAATGTGTTTGCCAAGGCGATAAATACTGCATTGCCCGAACAGCAGGAACTATTGCGCAGTGACATGGCGGCGCTCACCCACCTCGCGCTGGAAACAAATGAACATGGACCTCAATACAATTCAGGCTGCAGTGAAATCCATACTCACTCGCTGGGAACATCATGTAGACGTGTATGACGACCGTCTGAAAACTCTGCTTGAGCGCGATATTGACACACATTCAGGAGGAGGTGCGCGCCAAAAAGATGGACGCAGCGTTGCCGCGGGATTTCAACAAGGATCATTACGAGTTGTACTTTGTTTTCGCAGCCCTTTGAGCCTTCGGCTCGGCCATGTTTCAAGACCAGACTGTCGACTATCGAGTAGAATTTACCAAGTGGTAAGACCTGGTTATGGCCAAGAAGCATCCGGTCATGCTGATAGGTGCTAGTGACTGTAGAAAGACGCTGTTCTAGTGTCTGAAAAGTTGCTGCAGTTGTCCCCTTCCTAGAAGACTTCTCAGATCCAATTAAGAAAAGGCTACACGGTTTGTTGGATTTAAAAATCGAATGGTCGTCTTTGTACATGAAATCATGCCAAAATAAGCAATTTTTTGTACTTGGATTAATGATATGTTGGCTTCTGGTGAGGTGCTGGATCTTTTTCCCCCGAGAACAAAGTTGAAAACATTATCGCCGGTGTTCGGAATAAAGTCAAGGACGCAGGAATACTCGACACACGTGAGAATTGTTGGAAATTCTTTATCGAACGAGTTAGACGGCAGCTCAGAGTTGTCCTGTGTTTTTCAGTTGGATAAACACTTCGAGTACGATCGAGAAAATTTGCTGCCATTATAAATTGCACGGCAATTAATTGGTTCCACGTGAGTGGCCACAGGAGGCTCTAATGTCGGTGCCCAAGCGTTTTCTCACTGAGCTGGATAAACTGCCACCCGAGTACAGGGCGAATCAGCTACAAAGTTTATGGCTCATGCTCACACGTACAACTGTAAACGCAACGAGCCGTCTGTATTGAGCTGGCAATCGACGATATAATTATACAAATTAGCCTGCACACACAAAACTACCATAAAGGCCAAATCTAACAAATTAACGGGCCGAATGGAGAGGCTGGAAAATAGTCTGGCGTGCGAGTGGCTGAATTAATTGAAGCAAAAAATTGCCATACAGGAGATTGAATTGCAGCAAAAAAATGAGGCGGCTGACTCACTTATAGGGCAAGTGTATATTTATCTCTTAAATACCTTACGATTTGTTATTTATACATGATAATTTTTTCTAGGGAATAAACAAGAATCCAAGGTGGCGCGGTAATTGTCGAGAAAGCGATAAAGGAGCAAAAGGATTGCGAATTGTTAAAAGCAGAGCCGGCTTTACTCGCAGCTCAAGAATAATCAAAGGATATCTTCTTTGGTACCAAAGGACACAAGTTGGAAAGTTGCCAAAGAAAGTTTTCAATATAATCAAGTTTTACGAGGTATTGTGCCATGTCGAGCCTAAACGATTGCTAAGGGGTCTTCTTCCCGTCCAAAAATTTTTTCCGATCAACCAAATGCTTAAAACTCATTCTTATCAATATCTTAACGTAAATAAATATTTTTTTATCCTGCAGGAAATTCGCAAACACGAAAAAGAGTTGAAAATTATTCGGGCAACAGTTGAAGAAGCTAAACGTGAAGTATGCAAGGCCACGGACTTGCTGGCGAGACGGCTAAATGCCTAAAAGTGGACGGCTTAATACTTGAGGGTTTGCAGAACGAATTAAAATTCGCAATTGGCAATGGGCTGCTCTCCGCAGCTTTTTTATCGTACACTGGACCATTTTTGCACGAGTTCCGCACTGAAATAGTGTATAATAGACGAGTGTAGTGGAAAGAAATATACCGATTTCTCAGTCGTAACAAGTGGAGAAGCAATTGTGTGACGAGCAAACGCAGTTCAATTTTTTTCTAATCCAGTCTTTTGACTTGATTAGGACGCTCAGGCCAGCTCTTCTAGCTCAACGAACGTTCCAAATTATTGTAAATTATATTGCAATTTGCAAATTATGGATTAAAAAAAAACGTTTCATTGATTAATTTACCGTACTATATTTATTGATTGTAAATTTGTTGTTTTCAATACAAAAGAGTGCAAATACTGTTTTTCTATTTATTATTTACACAATTATGGAAATTTACGTTGCACACGCACAAACTCCAAATTCGCCAATAATATTCCTACCGTTTAACGAAATATCCCTACATTAAAAATCTGGTCCAAAGCCTGAAATGTAGGAACATAATGTTCCTACATTTTCATCTCTAAACAGTGTCTCTGGTGCATTCTGGAGGTCTATCGCATTCTAATTGTCGTGCAGCCGAGCTATCCATAGCGACAAAAACATCGCAGACAACAGTCATTTTGGTTAATCGACTGCTCGTCTATAATCGAGATTCCAAAGTCGAAAAGAAAATGGACATTTTTTCGCTGGAAATTCTATACAGGCCGTTGGATTTCAATGCCTATGGAATATTTCTTCTGGATAGAACTCTTGTTACATCAGTGAGAGTGCTCTTGACGCACTTTTTAAATCCCGATTTAAGTATCGGACATTTTGTCTCGTGTTTCTATTTTTGACAAGTTAGGAGGCGCAGTGACGAAATATTTGGTGATTTTTATTCAATTTCAACGAGCGGATAAAACTGAGGATATACTAATAATATCCCCTGCCAGCACAGAAGTCACCATAACATCATATTTATGTAATGTAGAAATATTATCGAGATGTATTCATTTAACGTTAGCGCAATATTTTAAAGATGTAATTACGTCATAATGACGTTCCTATAACATAATTCTATTACATTCTTATGATGTTGATGCAAACAGAACTGCAACATCACATATTTACAACCCTTGAAAATGGTATTCGAACATGTTTTCGTGGCGTTATAATGATATTTTCGTGCAACGTTCTGCGGAATATCTGAACTTTCGTGACATCACCGATTCGACAACTAAATTTTATTGACAAAAGTCATTATGAAGCATAATGCTTCGAAAAACAAAGGATTGGGCTTCAGTAGGGGCGCGACAGAAATGACGAATGATCGCGAAAGAATAAAAAAAATGTGTAAAAAATTTTAAGGAATTGATTGCAAATCGCACGTTAACCTCACTCAACAGTGGATCTAACTCAGTGTGCTCGACTGCCGCTCATTCAACGGATTCCCTAACATCCACTGAGCATTCACATACATCTGCTGGCATCGAGCTATTAAGTAGCGAATCTACACATATTGATCAAGCCAATACGTTAGAAAAGTGTGCTTCTGAGGTGTCAAACAGCTCGTGCGATAATAAGAGTTCCGAAGAATGTTTGAGTGACTATGATGGTGATATTAATTATTTACACATTGATGATAGTGATAGTGAAAATATCAGTAATGTGAATAAGCAAATTGGCATTGAAACGCCTCCGGCTGAGGGAGAAAATGAGAATCAAATTGACATTCGATCTTTGGGAGATGATCTGAGAAGTTTTGTAATAACCTGCTGCCTCTCAAACGAGGACACCAATAAATTGTTAGGTATTCTATGGCATCATGGACATTTAGATCTTCCGAAGGTTGCACGTGCTTTGAAGAAGACTCCCCGAAAAGTTGAAGGCATTCAGACAATGTGTTCTGGAAATTACTATCACTTTGGTCTAGAAAAAGGCATTCTCAGCGCAATATCAAGTTCTTATTAGAGTCAAAAATGTATTAGTGGGGACCGGATACTATATATTGGTATTTTTGTAGATGGTCTTTCCCTCAGCAAAAGCTCGTCGAGTTGTTTATGGCCAATTCTAGGATCCACTGTTGACAAAGAGAATAAAACTGAACTTTTTATTATTGGTATCTATCACGGAGATCAAAAACCGAAGGACTGCAACATTTATTCAGAACCCTTCGTCGACAAAGCAGAGATAGTGTTAAAAGAAGGTGTGACTATCCCCAATGGCAATGTTGTTATAGTGAAAATACGTGCATTTATTTGCGATACACCAGCTAGATCATTTATTAAATCAATAAAAGGCCACAATGCTTACTTTGGATGCCAAAAATGTGTGATAGAAGGATCATATGTGTCGCATCAAGTAGTCTATAACCAATCCAATTGTGCCTTGAGGACATATGAAAGTTTTCGCTCCCAAATTCAAGAAGACCATCATATTGGGGAAACAATATTAGAACGACTTGATATTGATATGATTTGTCATTTTCCTAATGACCCAATCCATCTCCTTTCCTTGAGTACCACAAAAAAAGTTACAATTGCTTGTGCATGAAAAAAAAAATGTGCGCATGTCATCAGAAAACTTACAGAATGCTTCAAAACAATTAGTATCACTCGGAAATTGCTCTCCCATGGAATTTGCTCGGAGTCCTCGAGAATTAAAAGATGTAAATCGATTCAAAGCAACCGAATGTTGACAATTTTTACTCTACACTGGCATGTTTGTCTTAAAAAATAATGTATCTCCACAGCAGTATCTACATTTCTTAAAGCTTTGTGTTGCCTCCAGAATCTTATCTACTCGAAAAATGCATATTGTGGCTAATGATTATGCACATAAACTAATAACTGAGTATAAAACCGAATATCCAATGTTATATGGACTGCATAATATGTCATATAATGTCGACAACTTGATTCATTTGTCAGCAGATAGTAGAGAATTCGGAACGCTGGAAAATTTTGATGCTTGGAAATATGAAAATAAGCTACAGAGCATTAAAAAAAATGTTAAGAATTGCGGTCGACCCTTACAACAGAATGTCAAGCGAACACATGAAAAAGAATCTGATAAGCCACAACTGAAAATCGACGCAAAATACCAAAAATATCCTGAAATAGTGTGCTCAGAAACTCAGACTTCGTCTTGTCGACAAAATATCCAATCACTAAAATATGAAAATTCTTGTATAACCCCAAAAGAACCAAACAACTGCGTAGGCCTTCGCAATAAATTTGTCATAGTCATAAATAAGAATTTTCATGAGAGTGGCGATATTTTCATTTCCGGGGAGAGTTTTTGCAGCTATAATTCTCTACTTTCGTTGCCGTGTGACTCAAGGATTTTAAGAATCACGGTTGTGAATGTGAACTTAAAAAAAGCCACCGTTTTTCCAACTTCCGAAATTGAATTAAAGTGCATCAATTTTCATTTAAATGACAATAATACCGTCATTATGCACCTCTTGCATGTGGATGATAATGCCAAGCTAGATTAAATATCATATTGCCATAAGAAATAAAAATCACGATGTCACAATATTAGTAACTTCGCTTACAAGAAAAAAAAAAATATATATATATATATATATATATATATATATATATTGTGACGTGGCGCGAGCACATGTCGAAGCGTCTAATTTCTGATTTCGTTAAATAGAGTTGTTTTTACGAGAATAATGCGCTGTATCGACGCCTTACCATAATCAAGGCCAGGAGCGTCGGTTTTTCGTATCGTGTTTTGCGCTATCTAGTTTGTTAATTATTTTATGTTTAATTTCCCGCGTTTACGTAAGAATTTTGTACTGTAAAGAATTTTGTACTGTAAATTAATCGTTTCGTCCGCCGATTCGCCAACGACAATCGACAGACACACCAGGACGCCATCGACGGCTGGATGCTCGCACGGATTCTCCTACCGGATACGCCAATGATTAAATAAGATGGCACTAAAATAAGAGAGACGCAGAGATCTATCATCGGACTTCTTTGTCCCTCGCCTGCATATTAGCGCTGGTGTATTGGGCGCTGCTGATTGGACATCGACGGACGACGAAAATCGATGGAGTACACGGCATAATCGCTGCTACTGTACACGCACGACATTGTGGGATCAGGCGTCGAGTTAAGCGCACGCGAAATTACTGTGTACAGAGACCGCACGATTAGCACGTTAATACGAAGTACAAGAGCTTTCACGACGAGTTGGTCTTGTCCACGAGCGCATCGCTGAGGCTGAGTACGGCCGATTTGAGTTTGTCCAAGGAAGTAGCTAATTTGTCGAGGTCCGTGGTCGTGCCGCCAAGGATTTGCGTTTGGGCGGACGAATTGAGATAACACTCGTCTTTCGGCAATTGGCCAACGGTTTTTGTCCTCCAAAAGCCCTGTTTCTTTTTGGATTTAATAATACGCGTCCCTGGCCGAGTGTATGTGTGTGCGTGTGGATCGGCGTGTGCGGCATCTGCGCCGCAAGGGTGAGAGAGCTAGCGATAGAGCGATAGTACAATTTATTGAGTTATCTTTTTGGAAATCATTGTTGATTCCTTTTTGTTCATTTTTCTCCAGTTAATAAAAGTGTTTTCGAAAGCACTACGCGCAAGGATTTATTTGATTGATTTTTGTTTGCATTTATTACGGCGTCTAACGTAAGATTATCTGAGTTATTGCATATCCTGTTTTCATGATATTATAATTGATTTCTTTTTTACTAAACTCATTGACTCGTTTCCCTAATAAACTCTAATTTATTTTGTTGTAAAAATCAGCTGATAGGTTACACCTCATCAGCTGATTTGAATTATATCCTAGCGCTCGATAGGCGCTCGCCTATCGAGCGCAATCTAGTTGGCCCTTGAATAAAAACAGATGCCTGTTTGGATGCATGACAACGCGGTTGCATTGTCATACATTTAAACAGGAAAACTACAAAGTCGATTGACAGCTGTTGCCAATGTTAGACGTTCCTCGATTAGCGAGAAAACCAACGTCCTACCTCCCTGAGAATCACTTGTTTTGATTTCGCGATTTACAGAATATTACCGAACGTGAGACTGAAGGTACGTGAGTAAAGTGAGTTCTTTTTGTCTGTTTTTACGCGAAAAACGGACTGACGCCCGAGGTAACTTGATTTTCAGGAAATTTCCAGTGTACAGAGGGTGAAAGCCGTCGGTCAACGCAAGATCGATGCAATGCGACCACGGCGAGCGATTCTATCCCCGTAAATTCCTTGCAGCGCGTCACAATATATACATATCCGGGGCCTGATGTTTGGATATCTTGGATGTTTGGATGTTTGGACTGGTGTGACACTAGAGCAAGAGTATATTAAAACAAGTGGGTTTATTTATCGGTAGATAAATCCATAAAATATTTGAAATTTGATTTGTACTTTCTCGGCCGTGGCGTAATAAAAATTAGGGAAGGCAGACAGATATTAATTTTATTTATCTAAAATAATTAAGACTCTGTGAAGCGAAATTTTTAGCCTGAAGGGCGATAATTAATGTAGATTTTATTAATAAATTTATTAATTATATGGTCAGAGCCAGCTCGGAGGAAGAAAATGTCACTTACAAAAGGACGAAAATTTTATTCTGGCACCGAAGAGTGGGTGATTTCCTCGGTGTTGCAGGACTCTGCTGATCCGTCGGGATGATCCTGGGTCATCGCAATGAAATCCCTTAGCGGTTGTCTGGTCGAGCGTACCGGTAAATTTATTTCCCCATTGATTGATCCTTGCCGAGGCAAGAGAACCTCAAACAGGCACCTCGTGGCGTTGACTGCGGTCGCGTGGCCGGAAGTTCTCACTCTTGGGCGTTAGAGACATTAATCCGGAGATTTCGAGTCACACGCAGCTATTTGAGCGTTCTATTACACTCCACCTTGAAGTCAATTGGTGGAAGATCCTACGCAAAATTGGTCTAACACACCGTCACTCTCGCCATCGGACGAGGTTGTCTGATCAGCGCCCACACCACGAATTGTGTCCGATTTTCTCCGACTGAAAAAACAGACTGGTTTTATTGACAGCGTGGCTGAATGTCACCTGCTCGGGCGGAAAGCCCAACAAAAGTTACAATATTCAAGTAATCGTATTACTAATGTCCTTGTTGATACACTGTTGAGTTTTGCCGAAGCCGATTATTGTCTTAGGGTTTTTAGCCGAGTGTAAAAGCCGTGTAAATAATCGCGCACTGTCGCCGCACAACGTGATCCGCGTAGTCAATGGTCGAGGTGACTTTTCCGACGAAATAACAAGATCCGCATCTAAATAATTAGATGATTCGATCAAACGAATTTCACACTTTATATTCCGCGAATTAGTTTCCCAAAAGACCGATCGATGTTAAAGATAATTGACGATACAGTTTTAGTTGCCGTCACGATAAATATCACAGGTGCGAGCTCCGACCGACAGTGTAGAAGCCGAGATAAACCGTTGCCGGGCTCCGCCGAGGCAAACCGAAGTAGCCCGAAAGACCGCTCGAGAGGGGCAAGATGAAAGCGAGCAGCCGAGCTAGCGCGCCTGAACCGTGCTGCCACTCGTGGCTAGCAAGGTTTCAACAGGTTGGTATGGCGCTCGGGCACTATATCTATATTGTCACACGCGGCAAGAAATTCCCGGGGACAGAATTACTCACCGTGGTCGCAATGCGTCGATCTCGCGTTGATCGACGGCTTTCGCCCTCTTGTCCTCTGCTAATAATCGTGAAAATAAGGTTACCTCGGGCGCCAGTCCGTTTTTCACATAAAAACGGACAAAAACAACTCTCCGTACCTCTCACGTTCGACAACCAGCTGAAAATCGCGAAATACAACAAGAAATTCTCAGGGAGGTGGGACGTTGGTTATATCTGCTCGAGTTCGCGTAAAATAATCCACAGCTCGCGTATAATAATAATCAACTAATCTATTTATTTATTTACAAATTAATGAAAGAAAAAGAAAAGCAAACAAATAGCAAAAGTTGCGCCGGACCGGCGCTCGGAAATATCCTTGTATAATAACTAAAACGGTTCTCGATACAAAATAATCAACGAGAAATGTATCAAGCTAAAGTATAATCATTACTGACTTGATAGAAATAAACAAAAAGTAATCTAGTCTTACTCTCGCGGCGTATAATCAACGAGAAATGTATCAAGCTAAAGTATAATCATTACTGACTTGATAGAAATAAACAAAAAGTAATCTAGTCTTACTCTCGCGGCGAGAAGCGCTACGCACACCAATCCACTAGTAAATCTCACACATACACAGCGACCAGGAACGTCGTCTACGTTATCAAATACTATTTCTCTATCTCTCTAAATAAATTAAGGTTTCGAGAAGCGAGAACCTCGTTTT
>MVJL01007118.1:0-84716 GCA_002156465.1 Macrocentrus cingulum | reverse complement strand
TTTTTTTTTTTTTTTTTTGAAAATTCACAGAGTAAAATTTTTCAAGTTCTAAAGACTTTTATACAATGAAATTAATGTATTTGCATAGCAAAGTAAAAAAAAAAAAAAAAAAAACAAATATTGTTTATGGTGTATTTTTACCGACTTTTCAAAAACATATTGTACAGCTCTATTGATGTTTTTGCCACATTTATACAAAAATCATAATCTGTTCCCAATGCAATTGCATCGGGTGAGATGTAAAGTGGCTTCTCCGGGTCATATTGTACTCGATTTAATGATTCAAGGTATTCATGACGATTTTTCAGTATTTCCTCACGTACAAGCAAAATTCTCGGCAGGCGTGCAAGAATCTCATGTGACAGTTTCATTTTATTGTGAGCATAATCGAAAGATGTGACTGTACGTTCTCGGCCTGAAAAAGAAAATAAAGAAATATTCTCAGTACTAAAGATAATCTAATTTTTTGGAAATCATTGCTTCTTTCAATTTAATTTAATTTAATATTTTCATTGGTAACTTACGATGTAAGAAAAAATTCGGTATAGTTAATATCACACTCCTTCTTTCAGATTCCTCGAATCCCATTTCTTCTTTCAAGGCAAAAGACAGTTCCATGAGCGTTGTTAAGTGTACTGAAATCACTTTTGGTTGATGTACTATTAGCCGTCGCACATCATGTCCAGATAATTTAAATTCTGATTGAAAAAATCCCATTTTCCTGTCAATGGATGCAGTTTTTTTCAATATCCACTTTGGATAATGCGTAATTATTCTGGCAATATCATTTTTGTTAAAATTATGAGCACGCAAGTATCGAATTCTCGTTCGCAAATCGTCGAGATCTTCATTAAAAATTAGCGGTACTTTTGTGATAGTGCAACCAATATCATCCGCAGGGACTCCGCAGTCATGTAGGAATTGGATATAAGGCTTCATCTCCTCGAAATCATGTTGTAGAATACATTTAAAAGCCTCTACATCTGCTTCGAGCCTCCAAAGCTCAACTCCAAGTTCCACGAGTTTTTGGATCGTTGGCGATCTATTTGCGTAAGCAGCAAAATTGAATGTTGGCTTTAATGCCGGTGCAACGTAAGATACGTCCTCGCTGCAGTGGTCCAAAGCGTTAGGAATTTTTAATTGTTCCTTGGTGAGATCCTGAAGATACGGCCCATCGTCGTCAATCAGAGAAATTGGAATTAATCCTTCGAGCGGAAATGAATTTGATTCCTTGATAGATGCTGTTATTACTGGATTATCACCCTCGCTAGTTATAGTCTGATTATTATCAATAGTGGAACATGATTGTATGTGTCGAGTTGAATAACAAATGTTCATAACCTCATTTTTGATTATCGGTTGTCGAAGGTGGGAAAAACTACGATGAATCACACAGTGTATACGCCCAAACATTTTTGAGGTTATGAATCACTTTATTTTACATCGAATACCCAGATGAATTGATTAGTGTTTACGATAATTTATTATTTACCGTACTTTATCAAAGTAATAACAACAACGTGACAACTTTACAAAAAATTCAATCGCTACCTCTAGTGTCTATAGTAACTTTTATATTTCATGTAATTGTAGGTATCCTGCAAGCCTTACAACAACGTGACAACTTTACAAAAAATTCAATCGCTACCTCTAGTGTCTATAGTAACTTTTATATTTCATGTAATTGTAGGTATCCTGCAAGCCTGCAACCAATCCCCTCTTTGGTACGCCGTGATTCTAGACGTTGTGCATGGGTACATACACCGGCGTTCGTGCGATTATGGTAATATGGTTGCTGTTCCTGCAACCAATCCCCTCTTTGGTACGCCGTGATTCTAGACGTTGTGCATGGGTACATACACCGGCGTTCGTGCGATTATGGTAATATGGTTGCTGTCGACGTCTGCAAATACAAGTAAAATTGTTATCGCAAATGCAATCGACAAAATCTATTAAAAACAAAACATGCAGTCGTGTAACGAATAGTATTACAAAATTTTTCATGAATTTTAACAACTGAGTGGCTTTGAATTTATTCCAGTGCCTGGTAAGTGTCGGATACTGAAAAACCCGTCGACGCCAGTTGCTTGATTTTTACACTATCTTTTTCTAGAGGCAAAATGAAGAAATTCAAACATGCTCAAGCTCAAAATCAGGCATCGATCGAACGTCATTTGGACAAAAAAATTTTAGATTCATCCAGTGATGAGGAAAACGAAGAAAGTGTAGAAGTCTTGCAACAAGTAGTCAATAAAACACTACTGTCTTACAATGGAGAAGGTGGAGACTCGGAAAAAGTATTATCCTACCTGACAGACCTATTTCAGTTTGGTGGCGCAGTTTGTCTCATATGTATTTCCTCAGTTAAAAAATTAGACGCTGTAAGTAACCTCGAGCCTAATAGAATGCTCATATTCTAATAAAAATCGGTTATTTCACAGATTTGGAGCTGCTCTACGTGCTACTCTTTTATGCACTTGACTTGTATTCAGCATTGGATCCGAGACAGTTTGAGCTACAAGCATGAAAAAGGAATAACACCTCTCTGGGCATGGTAATTGCAGCGATTATTTCTACTGAAAAGCAATATCAAGCTCATATTTGATAATTCCTCATTCATATTGTTTTAATTGCAGCCCAAAATGTCGCACTGACTATCCAGAAAACTCTATTCCCAAGGATTACAAGTGTTTTTGCTCTAAGACGACTGACCCGCCATATCAGGCTTGGTCAATCCCCCATTCCTGCGGCGAACAATGTTCAAAGCCTCTTCAGCCACTATGTGGTCACCGTTGTACATTACTTTGCCACCCTGGGCCGTGTCCACCTTGTCCAAAAATGGTGAAGATCTCCTGCTACTGCCAGAAGTCTCTTGCCAATCCTCGTCGCTGCAATGCGCGGGAATGGAGTTGCAACAAGCCTTGCAATATCCAACTACCAAACTGCTCACATGTCTGTCAAGAAATCTGCCACTCAGGTGCATGTCCACCCTGCTCAGAGTCCGTTCTTGCTGCCTGTCACTGTGGATCTGAAAAATCTTTGAAAAAATGCAGCGAATCGTCTTGGAGGTGCTCTAAACCCTGCGAAACACGATTCCCCTGCAAAGTCCACACATGCACAGGCACTTGTCATCGTCCCAGTGATTGTGGTGACTGTCCCTACGCTAAAAATCGCACATGTCCGTGCGGCAAGAAAAAATATAATGTCGCGTGCAAACAGGAGACAATTCCAACATGCGGTGATACCTGTGGCAAGATGCTCGACTGCGGCAGGCACAAGTGTAACATGCGCTGCCACCCAGATCACTGTGGACAATGTCTAGAAGTGGTTACAAAGTCTTGTCGCTGCGGGAGCTACACTAAAGAACTTCCCTGCGCCAAGGAGTATCACTGCGCGAAAAAATGCACGCAGATGAGACTTTGTGGGCGTCATCCATGCAACAAGAAGTGCTGCGACTGCCTGCAGACAAACACTTTCAATCCCTGTGAAAAAGTATGCGACATCACGTTGAATTGCCGCAAGCACAAATGCCCAGCACCCTGCCACAGTGGGCCTTGCTATCCCTGCCCGAAGATCGTGGTGATCCAGTGCCGCTGCGGCGGCAGCAAGGTAACTGTGCCCTGCGGCACGAGAAAACGAATTAAATCACCACCCTGCAACCGTATGTGCAAGATACCACCCATCTGTCATCATTTGAAGCGCGAATCGCATAAATGCCACCAGGGTGAGTGTCCACCCTGCAAGAAGGTATGCGATCTTGTTCGCAAGAGATGTGGACACGTGTGCCCGGCCGTTTGTCACACAAAAGTTTGGGTGAAGGTTCCGGTTAATAATGGTGCAAGTCAACAGCCATCAGGTCCGTGGGACAACGGGCCTAAGGAAGTGTTCAAGCAGAAAACTCTCCCTTGTCCGCCGTGCGAAGTGTCTGTGATGGTCACATGCCTCGGAGGACATGAAACACGACCGTGGCCGTGTCACAAGTCCAATCCAACCTCGTGTCAACGTGTTTGTGGTCAGATTCTCCCGTGTAATAATCACACTTGCGAATTATTGTGTCATCGGCTGAAGAATGATGCTGGACGGCGCCTTTGCAAAGACTGCGAGAGACCGTGTCAGCTGGAGAGACCTCGGGGATGTTCGCATGCTTGTGAAAAAATTTGTCATCCTGCTCCATGTGCTCCGTGCCGCCAAATTGTACGGATTCCATGCCACTGTGGCCTCAATACGCTCTACAAGCGCTGTGTTGAGATGACATCGGCCACGAGCGAGCAACGGGACGAACTTCTGAAATGTGGAAACCAGTGTCCGAGGAATTATTCGTGTGGGCATCGCTGTGTCGACGATTGTCATCCAGGGCCGTGTCGCAGCAGTGAGACTTGCAACAAGAAGGTGAAAGTTACCTGTAAGTGCTCGAGAATCAAAAAGAGTTTCTTTTGTCTGGAAGTGCAGCAAGGTAATGTTACTGTCACTTGTGACGAGCAGTGTGCAGTCTTGAAAAAGGAGAAAGAGCGGCTGAGACAGCTCGAATTGGAGAAAAAAAAGCGGGAGGAAGAGATGAAAAATCAACGAGAAGTTGAGCGATTTGAGCGCAAGTTTAAGCCCAGGAAAAAAGGTAAAGACAGGCTGGAGTGCATGGATAATGCAGAAAAATATCGAATGCCGTTTTGGATAAAGGCTCTGCTTTTTGGAGCCCTCTGCAGCATTACAGTGGCCATCACTTTTTACATTACTGACAAAGGGTTTTAACAAGTGAATTTCTAGATAAATGTTGAATGTACCAAAGGTTACAATAAATCAACTGCCCGGAAATTTTATTGCAATAAATATAACTTTTCCGTTAGAAAGGAGAACAATATTTACGGGAAATAAGCGCGCTTAAGAAATGTGCCGAGAATCAAGACATTGGTGATTAAAAACACTCCGGAAGCCCAGTCCAGTTCGCAGTACGAGGGACAACTTGGCGGATATTTGTGTGGTCTGTATCATAACGTTATCACATTAGAAACAAAATCTATAATTTTTTATTGGACACTCACATGTACTTGACAACCTGTCGGGTGTCTAATACTTGTGGCCGAACATGATGAAGCACCAGGCTCGCTACATTTTCCCCTGCCTCAACAGCTCCATCGGCGGTACCGGGATAGTGTCGAGCATACTCACTTATGGCGAAGTAAATTCTGGAATTCGCTTCGCTAAATGAAAATATATTTTACAATTATTTTTAGGTTTCTGACCTACTAGCTGGCATGAGTAAGGGATTTTCGTGGTGCTCAAGTGCACATGGCTTTAGAACGCTCATTACACCGTTTTCCTCGCGTCTCGAGTGAAACTCTTGGCAATTGTGCGTTTCACTGAGACTAAAGTAATTATTAAAATCCTGGCAAGTATTCAAAACGTCTTCGGTGTCATAAATAAAGCCTGCCAACAAACGCAACGATTGATTTTCATCGTGAGAAGCATTGTAGGCCATTTTTAAAATTGAACCGCTGTCTATAGTTGTCAGCACGGTCTCCGATTGCTCTGAGGTCCAGAAAGACGATCTGTAGGTGGCTTCAAAGTATACCGTTGGTTCAGAATAGTAATATTCTAAAGACTTTCGGGCTTTTTTCATGGAAATTGTCTCGTCAATTATTCGCCAGCTTTCGTGTGGAGGAACTGAAATTATCAGGTAACTACTTCTGAAATAATATAAATAAAATTAAATATTTTAAGGTTTAGTGCCTAGTAAGTGTGAATTAATGCTTTTTTACTTGTAAATCTTTACAGAAGTAGTGACAAAAACTCTAAAGTCGTCGGATCTTATGCTTTGAACATTTTCAGAGCTCTGGATTACTCCTCCTTCCTCGAGAATTCGACTTTCAAGGCGTTTAATTATTTCAATCATTCCTCCCTAAAAAATAGTATTTGTGCTATTTTGACAAGTTTTGTTATTCAATGGAATAAATTACTTTGATAAACTGTCGAGTATTGGCGTTTAGGGACAGTCTCAATCGCTGAAATACGCCTCCAGCTTTGTTTAACATCATAAAAAACCATAGACAGGATACATTGGTTAAGTTATTGACTCCACACATTGCATAGATGAAGCTGTAACAAATTAATCGTGCTGATGGCAAAATGACTGTTTGTCTTATGTACTCATCAACACTCATATTTGCTATGTTTTCTAGATCCACTTTGTTGGAAGTGTAATTTGTAAATCTACATTCCTTGCTGGCTTCTTGTAGCTACAAAAATGTGCAATTTCAATGATTTTCTGATTAACTAATAATTTTTTTTGCTATATTACAGATTTTATGAAGTAATAGACTTCACAGGTGATTATTGACCATGACTTTGTCTCGGACGGGTCATTTTTTGTGATAAGTAATTGTCCCTGATGATCATTTCGCAAACTTGGTTGGGTAGAGAGATTCAATTCTTCAACTAGGTCGAAAATATGATGTTGAAATGAATGAATATAAAAACCAATGTCTGAATACTGAAGACGACCACCCACAGCTTCTAAAATATTATATAAAAAAAATCTTATTTTTAGTGTAATTAAACCAGGTGATAACATACCTTGTCGTTCAATAATTAATAAGGACAGTCCACAGTGTTTTTTTAAAATATTGTATGCTGCAGTCAGACCGGTCAAGCCAGCACCGACAATTATAATATCAAAATCATCTGTATCTAAATCAAAATGATCCGACTCCATTGATTTTTGAATTTTCGCGTGTGCCGTGCGCACACAGCGCCTCAACAAAACATTGAGAGCGCGCGTGCGCGTACGTCATCAACCGGAAGTTCCGGAACGCCATATTTTTATGCCTGCCATTGCCATTATTTCGTGCGTGTGCTCTTCTGCTTACCCGGCACATGTATAAATTAGAATTAAATAAATTTGTAGTGCAGTGAGTGGGTAAAAACTAATAAAAATGTTAGTGTTGTTTGAAACCCCAGCGGGTTACGCAATTTTTAAGGTAAGAATTTTTTTATTTTATTTTAATCCAGAATGTAACCTATCTAAGCACGTGTTTGTACTCTAATTTTTCATTTTTATTATTTAAATTACACCAAAGTCTCATGAAAGTATATTTTTTTATGGTTTTAGTTGCTGGATGATAAAAAATTGGAGAAATGCGACAATTTATACCGAGATTTTTTGACTCCAGAGGCTGCAAGTCAGATGTAAGTGAAACTGGACGCCTTCCTTGAACCCTAACCTATTAAATTTCATCATCATATAAGATGAACTAACGAATAATTAATTTTTTCAGTGTGAAATTGAAGCACTTTGAGAAATTTGCCGACACAACTGAAGCATTAGCCGCCACAACCGCGGCTGTAGAAGGAAAAGTCTGTAAACCCTTGAAAAAAGCTTTGAAAAAGTCCTGCACTGATGTCTCACAGCTGGCAGTAGCCGACACAAAGTTGGGCAATGCGATCAAAGAGAAGCTGAACTTACCGTGTGTCAGCAACACAGCTGTACACGAACTGATGCGATGTATAAGGAGTCAACTGGACGGGCTTTTAGCTGGTTTGCCGAAAAAGGAGATGACTGCCATGGCTCTGGGTCTGGCGCACAGTCTCTCACGATACAAATTGAAGTTTTCACCCGATAAAATTGATACTATGATCATCCAGGCTGTCTGTCTCCTCGACGATCTCGATAAAGAGCTAAACAACTACGTGATGCGATGTCGCGAGTGGTACGGATGGCATTTCCCCGAGCTTGGCAAGCTTATTACGGACAATGTGGCATTTGTTAAGACTGTGAAGATCATTGGAACGCGAGAAAACGCCGTCAACAGCGATCTCTCAGACATTTTGCCCGAGGACATTGAGGAGAAGGTGAAGGAGGCCGCTGAGATTTCTATGGGCACAGAAATATCTGAAGAGGATACTATCAATATTCAACACTTGTGCGATCAAGTTCTGGAAATTTCCCTGTATCGAGCACAGCTCTACGACTACCTCAAGGCCCGAATGATGGCAATGACGCCAAATTTAACTGTTTTAGTCGGCGATCTTGTCGGCGCTCGATTGATTTCATCTGCAGGCTCGTTGATAAATTTGGCCAAGCTTCCGGCCTCAACTGTGCAAATTTTGGGAGCTGAGAAAGCACTATTCCGAGCATTGAAGACCAAACGTGACACACCCAAGTACGGTCTGATATATCACTCTGCGCTGGTCAGTCAGACATCGACAAAAAATAAGGGAAAAGCTGCGAGAATGTTGGCTGCTAAAGCGTCACTGGCTATTCGTTCTGATGCGCTGGGTGATGAAGTAAGCTTTGACTTTGGCACAGAGCATCGAGCAAAACTCGAGATGAGGTTGCGTATGCTTGAGGAAGGCAATCTCAGGCGGATCAGTGGAACTGGCAAGGCAAAGGCTAAATTTGAAAAATATCACACCAAGAGTGAAGTTTTGGAATATCCAGCTGCGGCTGACTCGACTATACCGGTTAAAAAGCGTACTTTTTCGGAAACGGAGGAGAAAAAGCCTCTCATTGAGGTACTTAAATCTGAGCCTGCTGATGAGGCCGAGGCAGTACCGAAAAAGAAGAAGAAAAAGACGGAAGCCACCGCTGAATCTGCGGTACCAGAGACTTCTGAGGCAATAGTCGAAGCTGAAGGAGAAAAGAAAAAGAAAAAGAAGAAGGTTAAACAAGAAGTTAAACAGGAGGTTGAGGATGTTGTCGAGTGCGTTGAGCCGGAAGAAACTGCAGAAGGTAAATTATATTAAATATAAATTTTTATATCAATCCGAAAGCTGGCATTAATGTTTGTTATGAAATTTTTCAGAGCCTAAAAAGAAAAAGAAAAAGAAGAAGGTCAAGGAAGAGGTGGAGGTAGAGGTGAAAATGGAGGAGGATGAAGAAGTACAAGAAGTCGTGGAGTCAACGACATCCACTGAGAAAAAGAAGAAAAAAAAGAAAAAATCTCAATCGACAGATTGAAATTTTCTTTTATAATATTATACTTACAGCCCTTTTTATTAATAAATTCAATTTATATCTGTATTTTGTACATTCTCTTGTTTTGCCACCTGTTTATTATTCAAACCAAATGAGAAAGTAAATACTCGTAGGAAAAAAAAAATCTAAATGACAGAATTATTCAATCAAGTGACATTTATTTTCTATTGATAATAAAAGAATTAAAAACATGATTACTTTGCCACTTGTATGCACACACACACATGAAATTAGTGTAAATAAAAACTTAAAAATTGCATTTTTAAGTTTTAGGTGGAAATAAATTTCCTTACTTTTTTTTCTCTATTTAATTTTCAATTAATGCAGTAAAAATAGTACATATATCGATGTCTTGTCAGCTCGCGAGACAAAATCATTACTTTTTAAATTAATTATATTTCGAGAATTAATTTTTCGAGCAATAAACAATTCCAGCTCAATTTTTCATTAAGTTTTTATTACACATTGTGTGATATATGATGACGTTCTTACTGCATTTTGTGTGTTAGTACATGAATATATGATATATATATATATATATATATTATGTGTAAACATATATAATTTTTTTTGTATATAATATAAATTAGTAAATTCTTTATTTACTTCCAAACATTCACTCATTTTTTGCACGCACACAATAAATTTGTACAAATGACTGATTTGACTATGTTCTAAGTTAGGTATAGTTCAATCATGTTCCTTCGTTGAAGAAAATTCTTGCAATTATACTAACAACTTATGATAATCTCTTCAGAAATTAATAATTAAATTTATAACTCGTAGCTGTTGACTGCTAGCCTGCATCGAAAATCCCGTAGTAGTTTTAAAAAACGCGAGGGAGTGAAAAAAAAATCAAAAGTTACAAAGTCTTATAAAAAAAACTATTTTGCGTATCTTATTGCACAAAATGTGTAAATGTAAATATATAATAATTATATATAAATGAAACATTGCAGGCCATGCTATCTAATAGTGCGAATTGCTTTTCTTAACCTCAACTCTCGTCTACAAAAAGTCAGTATTTTTTTTATTTATTTATGTTATATCATATAAACCGTGGATTTTTTTTTTTTCTAAATCAGGTCAACAACCTCGTGGAATACGACTGAAAAATACAGGAGATCATTTTTGCAGATAAGCCTTTCACAATAATCGTCACATTAATTTCATGTCCTTGTTGAAAAAAAAAAAAAAAATTATCTATAGCGCTGAAAAAAGCACCAAAAAAATCGTGACGCGGAAATTTCTAGTTTTTTTTGTTTTTTTGATTTTTTTTTGTTTCATGACACACTGTAATTAAAAGAAAAGAAACAGCTACACAACCCATTTTTCAATAAAATTTCTGCAATTAATGGTTTGTACTATTAATTTTGATAACTCAAAAAAAAAATAATAATAATAATCGAAGATATATGCTACTTAAATATCACGTTTCTTTCATGAAAATTTCCTCAATGACCCCAGGAAATTCTCCTCAATTTAATACATCGACAATATTTCAATTAAACATTTCTTGCAAATAGGTTTGTTGATCTTATTCTATCGACGTTTTGTTATTTTAAAACTCGAGCAGTAACCAATATTACAAACAAAAAAAAATACGACATGTTATTGGAATCATTTACACAATTCCAAAGTGCATATAATAGTGCATGTAAAAATCCTATGATAACCCTATCCCCGAAAAAAACTTGTAGAGCCCGCAATATTTTATCTCAATTAATTTGGAATACCGGCATTCGCAAAATAATCTCAAAAGAAAACCTCACACTCAAAATATAGAAAACCTCTGTGGAAATTAAATTGATTGTTTAGACAAAATCATGTATAATAATATATAGCATATAAATATATACACTACTAAAAATTTCGGTACAATAACCATATAAACCGGCTTATCGTATGCTAGTGAACAAATTAAGGCCGGATTTATTTTCTTTTTGACTTCTAGCCTTGCTAAAGACATTCCAAAACCGAAGAGTCTCATCTCCAGCGCCAGTAACAATGGCTTCACCGTCCGGAGACATCGCGAGATAGAGAACACGATAAGAGTGCCCAGTAAGCTTGGCCACTTGGGTTAAACTAGGGTACTTCCACACGAGAATCTGATTCTGTGAGTATCCATGGGTACTTACAAGTTCCGAGCTGTGTTTACTCCAGGCCAGGTTGCAAACTTGTGATCCAGTGTCGACGCACTGCATCGGTTGTCCAGTGAGAGTGTTCCAGAACCGAATGCAACGATCGGCGGTTCCACCGCCTGAGGCAAGCAGTCCATGATGATGCGGCGACCAAGCAATGGCTTTCACAGCGGCCAAATGCTCTGTGTAGGTTTGTACCGGAGACAGAGAATGCAAATTCCACACGTACAAGCGATTATCGTTACCGCCCGAGGCCAGATATTGATTATCTGGTGACCATTTAAGTCCACAAACTTCCTGTCGATGTGAACCGAGTCTTCTTTCACCCACAACACAGGGCGTCCGGACGTCACGCTGCAATATCAGCCGGTCCCGACTTCCTGATGACAAAACTTCACCATTCCAAGCCAGAGCACCGACTCTGGCACTGTGTCCTTGGAGTTTTGCAACCTGTTTGTTTACAGCCACGTCCCAGACTTGGATGTAACCAACGTGAGTGCCCACAGCAACCAAATTACCTCGTTCATTCCAAGCAACAGATGTGACGCTGTTGCCATCGCCTGAGAGGTCGCAAAGTCGCGTTACTTGACTGGTGCATGCGCTCCAGAGGTAGACGCAACTGCCCAGTCCGACACTCAGGACATTTTGTGATGACCAATCCACGAGATTCAGGTAAAAGTCGTCCTGCAACTCTGGTGCATCAAGCACCTTGAAGGGAATCCGTGAAATTTTTCTTGTCGTCTTCCGGGGGCTTCTCAGCAGCTTTTGGCTTTTTGCACTCAGTGGTGAGAGCGAGTAAGGTGAGCTCTGGTCCAACATTGATCTGTCTTTCGTAGGGGTTGTGTATTTAAATAGATTCTTACCTTGCATATAACACCAGCTGCCACGTTCCTCAGATTGACTCTTTACGTCCTCAATGCTCGCCCCCAGCAACTCGTTTTTCAGTAGTGACGAGTAAGCAATTCCATCGCGACTTCCCTCGCCGTTTTCACGTGATTTTTTCGTCACTAGTCCACTGCGACCGCTGTCGGAGATCATGGAAAATGTGGTTTGCCAATTGTTACCCGACCTCGTTGGAATAAAACGGTCGTAACTGGTATTGGACGCTTTGGTAGGTGATAGATATGCTTGCGATGGTAATCCTGGGCATGGTTGTCTCATAGGCTCATTGCTGGGCTTCAGCAGCCGCTTCTCATATTCGTGATGAAACATTTCGGGGCTTGGACGGATTACCTTTGAGGTTATGCTTCTGAAATTAAATACATTTGTCATTATTGCCGGTCAATATTCAGTATTTAAGTACAACACTGTGTTTTAGAAATTAATACCTTATCGTTGGGCAGCACTGGCCTTAAGATGTCGAAGAATTAAGAAAAAATTATATAAGGCCGTCAGCGTAGTCAGCAAGGGAGGTTATTGTCCAACAGGGGTTCGGTTTCCTTTAGGCGATGAATTTCAATGAGCTCTGGATCGCCATTCGACGTGTCACTCGGAGAATTTAATGGTTTTATGCTGACTCTAGGAGTTGAGTTCACAGTTCGACTCACAATCTTCAGTCGCGTTTGCCCTTCGTGGACAGGCACAAGGGGAGAGGGGGTACACAAACTGCTTTTGTACAAGACTTTTTGGTTTTGCAGACCGTGTGGGTTAACAAATCACAATCGCCCCCACATGAATGCATACAGTGGGGCCCGGGCACCCGTTGCCGTTCTCAAAAGCACGCCAGAGGGCACAACGGTTGTGGGTGCGCGCGCAAGAATATTTTAAATTCTCCCCTATCGATTCCATAAAAAAAAAACTCCCCTAATGACTCTGCAACGGTTATCACAAAAATGCAATTATCAAACATCAGCAGAAAATCTGATAGCGTCGTTGGTTACATAGAAAAAAATCTGAGAATGTAAATGAAGCAGCTTGAAACTTCCACATTCCAACTGAAAAAATATTAAAGTTTATTGAGAAAACCTCCAAAAAATAATTATCAACAAAATAATCACCTAGTCTAGATGAGAAAAAATTTTTAACGAAAATTCGTGAACTTTCAATGAAAATCCAGTGATTTTTTTCGGCTGGAAAAATGTGAACAAATTAAATAATTCAATATGTTCAAATTTTCTTTCCCTTTTTCGGGTCAGATAAAAGTATATGTAATAATTTATTAGTTTAAACATATTTATTAGGATTTAAAAGTTCAGCTAAGTTTACAATTTTTTACGTTTTTCCGCTGGGCCATCGCCCTCATCATCCTGGAATATTGTTTTGGGCTGAGTTTTTTTATAAGCCGGGGCAATCCAGTACGGATTTTCCTCTGCCTCCTTGGCAAACTTCAAAATAGCCTCCCTGGGATCCTGATCATCCTCGATTCTCTTACTTAAACCCAAATTTCGTATTACATATGAACTGAGAGTTCCACCGGAGGATGCAACACGTCCGCCTTGTCCCGAAGTAATTGGCAAATCTGGGCGCCTCGACTTGACAGGATCAAGCCTGTCCTTCTCCATTTGTTTTCTCACAGATTTCGGCCTGTCTTGCCGGAACAGTGGTAGAGCATGAGGCGTTATTATTTGCTGTGTTGATACCATTTCAATGTGATTCTGTTTGTGCTTTGTTTTTACGACGCACAACTTTGCGCCACGCATGCTCTTCTTCATATCATAATACACCTTGACGATTCCATTACCACAGCCAACAAATATTTGATTGAGTTTCGGATGCCAGAGGGTCTTGATGACGTGGGAATTTGTTACAGGAATTTCTTGCACGAGGTCAAAAGTCTTGGTGTCGTAAAACAGCATCCTGCCGGTCGCCTGACCCTTGGCCAACGACTCGCCGGTGATAATCATCGAGTCAGTTGGGCTGAACATGCAATCAGTTGTATCGTAACGGGAAAATAGTTTGTCCGCTACAAATAATGGCTTTTTAAACACTCTCAGGTCCCAGAGCTTCATCGTATCATCGCAAGCTCTCGTAGCAAGTAAATTTCCGATGTAGGAGAAACTGAGGCTGGAGATTGTCGAGCCATTTTGATGCGCATCACGAAGAATAAGTGAGGGATTTACAAAATTTTTCCGATGATCCCACATTTGAATGGAGCCATCGATGCATCCACAAGCCACCACGCTGCCTTCGCGACTGTAACAGCAAGTTGTCGGCACAGTTTTCACGCCGTTTTGTGCCCGGCATTTGATGATTTGCTTGTGTCCCCTTGGTCGGTACATAATCCATAATCTGCAGGTGCTGTCCTGCGAGCAGGTCAGATACTCCTCCTTGATGTAAGGGTGCCACGTTCCGCAGTTTAACGCCGCGGTGTGGCCTTTGGTGCGGGCCATGTCCGTGATGTACTGGTCGCCTTTTACAGTCTCGCACTTCTCGAAGCCGTCCCGGTCAAGAACTTTGGCCTGAGCGGCGCCTGAGATCACCAATATTACGTCTCCTGTCATGGAATACTGTAGACACTTGATTGGATGGTTTTCGCATGGCTGCAACGTCCGAAAGCTTCGTAAAGATGAGTCCATACCGGAAAAATCCCAAAAACTCAGGTCGTAGTCGACTGAACCTGATGCTAAACGTGCTCCGGATGGATCTGCAGCCACTGCAGTGATTGCTTTTGTGCCGTGAGTCATTGCTACTTCGTGGGTGCAAGGGATTTTATGCACAATATTTTCCTCGGAGTCGGAATCAGAGTCGTCGCTGTCGTCGTCAGATGAATTTTCCGTTGTTTTTTTGGTTTTCACGGGTTCTGATGGCGCAGGAGGTGGCAAAGGACCAATTAAATCGTCAGTATCCTCTTCGTCAGAGGACTCGGCATCATTTGATACGGTTGGTAGTGGTTCTGGATTGCTAGTGTGTGGTTTATCTGACGATTTGTCAGAAATTGTTTTGGTGATATTGTCTATCATCTCCTGGACGTCGAAAGTCTTGGCTTTTTTACCGAAATTTGTAAGACCCATAATTTTTTTCAGATTTTCCGTTTCCTCCTCATCCTCAGGTCTTATTTCATGCATCTTGGTAGTGTTTTTTTCTACTGATTTCTGTCCAAACATTCCAAAGCCTGATGACGATGCTGCTTCCTCATTTTCTTCGAGTGTCGCCGTTTTTAGGCTAATTTTTCCAAAGGTTATTGTCTTTTTATTCATTGTTTTTATCTGAAATTAGTAGCGTGTATATTATTGTATGCGTTTAGTATTGAAAATATTAAGTCACAAGTATGTTTAAGGTTAAGTCAACTTATTGAATGGATTTTTGTGCAGTATGTCCAAAAAATTAAATGCTGCCTTTGATGTTATTTAAAGCACGAAAAATGACTATCCCCCGTCAATAAATCTAAGGAAATATTTTTCCTTTTACGTTAACATATATTTTATTGTTTTTATTATGTTATCATGTACGTACATATACACCAGCAAAGCGATCGATAAAAACAGAGACTGATGTTATCGACCTACTCTATTGATGTGCAAGTATGAAATGTATATTTTTTTGAATATAAAAAAATATACACTCGCAAGTGTTTTCGACAAATTATAATCCCATGAAATTTGTAAGTACTTACAATTATTTTACAAGCAGATAATTTTTTCCCGCGCTTTTTGGCGACACCGGCGGGGAGAAAAGTAGAGGGGATACGGCGTGCGGCGGGGAACGCGGGAGCGCGTCTGGACTTGTCTCGCATTTTCACGACAACAGCCGCCAAGTGAAGTCGAGTTTTTGGGGGAGAGACCGCCATTTTGTAGCGGATAGCGTCGTATAAGCTCGCGTTTTGTCTCGTTTCGGTGATAAGAGTAGAATCAGTGTCTTGTGGCGTAGCAAAGTGAATTTGAAGTGAATCAAAGTGAATTAATCAAGTGCGTAGTACCTGAAATTAGCAGTCAAGGTCGCCTGAGTCCGCGTTTTTTCCCGTAGACAATTTTGTGAGTGAGTTGAGTGTGGTGAGAGCAGAGTTAAGTGAAATAAGCAAGTGAGTAGAGTCAGTTTATTTGCCAGTCAAGGACGTAAGTGCCTAATTACTCACAGGGTGCTATTTACAAACTCGATCAAGACTCAAAAGTGACAATCGGATGGCGAGCCGTCAATTGGGTGCATTCTTTGTTGGCTGTCCACCGCCGAGGGATATCGCCGGTATCTGTGAGTGATGATTTATCTATTTCTACATGGAGAGATGTTTCTAGATGGAAATTACCAGAGTATTTCACAGTATTCAAGGACACTATTGTGCTCCGGTAGTGTCCTGCCAATACTGCGACTAGTCTGGTAATTTTTTCGAAATTTCTCTTTGTGTAGAT
Source organism: Macrocentrus cingulum (assembly GCA_002156465.1). Lineage (NCBI taxonomy): Eukaryota > Metazoa > Arthropoda > Insecta > Hymenoptera > Braconidae > Macrocentrus > Macrocentrus cingulum. The sequence goes on along the minus strand of MVJL01007118.1, from coordinate 68,325 downwards.
GTTTATATGCATGCTTTGGCGACCGTTACTCAGCGTTCAAAATATTATTCAAGGCTGGGTAGCGATGAGTGGAGAGTTGATATATTTTTGTCTAGATTTGTCCCTTATTGTAGCGGTGTTTTCATGCATTTTTTTCATCAGCTCTTCATGCACTTTGATGATTTAAATTACTAATTAATTTCAAGTTATGAAGTAAAAGTAAATTGAGCTCGAAAAGGCACATTTTTTAAGTTAAAAAATGCATGAAAGATTCATAAATAATTTTTTTTTCAACACAAAATATAATAAGCAATGTGATTTACTCGTTTTGTTTAATTTTTCAGTAATATTTAATGCTCCCGCAGAAATTAATTGCGTTTATATCCTTCAAGTGTAGATTTTACACGCATATATATGAATATAAATGTAATTCTTGAGTAATTTGTTGAATTTTAGAGCCAAAAATGAAAAAATTAAAGGATACGTTAATTATTTCTGCCTTTTGTAACGATTTAATTATCGCGATGTAGTAGTATATTTAAATTGAATGATTTTCCCCATTTTTTAGGATTTTTCAGCGAGTAAAATACATGCCTAACGTGCAAGTATTTTACTCTCAAGTCCCACCAGATTTTAGGCGTGTGAAATCTGGCTAGACTTGCAACTTTATCGCCCAATTATGGGTGGCAATCTTCGATTGAGAAGAAAATCGGATAACGCGAGTTTTCTTGCACTCTGTCGTTTGCGTCCTAGACCAGCATATGCACCGGTGTGCATCGCGAACGCGTAGATTTAAGTAAAGTAGAGCCAGTATGAGTGTGAGTGTGTTTTTTGGCTTCGTTTCCGCCCTTAGGAAAACGCGATCGCGTAACTATTAAGTAGAGTCAATGTATGAATCTGCATTATGTCGCCAATGCATCTTAATTTTTTTTTTTAGTTGGGTATTATGGTTTTGCATGTACATACTGCTGCATCGGTCTCGACTTTGAGACCGTTCAGCCCCGTTAAATACCGCGAATTCAATTGATTATGATTCTCATTTTTTTGTGAATTGAAATCGTCATTTGGTCAGTATGATGATTTAAAATCACAAAATTGTATCATTAATCAATTATCGTAACTTGAAAATTATTTAAATACGACCCCTAAGCCAATCCCATCCTGAAAACTGACTAAATGATAAATCACTACTAAAAATATAATTACTACAGAGCTATGATTTTTGTGGTTGTTGAAGGAGCAAATAATCAATTAAATAATCAAGCTTCGTAGTTATTACTATTTTTTAAGTGATTTATTGCCAACTTAGTGTTAATTCTAATTTATATTTAAAGGTTATTTGTTTAAAATAGTTTATATAATTTTGCTTCCCATGGAAGCTTATAGCGATAAGTAAAAAATTGATGTGTGTATTTTTGAGTAAATTAAATGATATATTAATATTAAAATATTTCATGTAATATAGTAATATTCTATGTAAATATCATATTTTGATGATTATATAATTTTTTTTATTGGTTTTTATAAGATTTACTAATGGTTCTGCTTTTTTGTTCACAGGTTGACGAATATAGTAAGTAAATTATAAGCATTGCTGTGATTTTTTTTCACTCTGTTTGACGCAATTCCAGAGTTACATTGAAATATTTATGGCGATTTAAACTTTGTTTGAAGGTATTCCAGAGTAAAATATTTTCAAAGATTTATAAAAAATTCTTATTTAGTATTTTTATATTCTAAAGATATTTCGAAGATTAAAAAAAATTTTTTTTTTTTGCACAGTGCATTTGTTTTTCTGTTTCTCATGTCATATGATGTCTTTTTTTCTCTGCTTGATAAAAATGTCCCATCACCTTCACGTGGTTTTTATCGCCTAATTGTATATCCATGATCAAAATTTTTATCGAGATTAAAAAATGCAATTAGCAAAGGGTACGTGGACAAATGTAGTATGTACCTATATACATATATGTTTGTTTTGCTGCTTCGAAGAATTTGTATTGTCGCGCCATACAACCCATACAAGTGGAGTCGAAGCACAACGATAATTCCCGACTGAAATCAGCTGATGTTTATCATGGGCGAAACGCAGCTGCTCCGCAAGTCAACAATCAACCTTCCTTTGGAGTTCTCTCACTAGTGTGCCAAAGTAATCGGAGAAAAAAGGAGCAAAAATTATTTAAATGGATAAAATATTCCGAATTTGGCATTTTTGACGAGTTAAATGACACTTGGGGTGAGTAAAGTCATTAGAATTGTCAACGATACGGTTTAATTTAAATAGAAAACATATTTCCAGGTTATAAATAAGCTGTATGACGATTTTAAATTATTTAGAATATTATTTTCTAGAAATGGCAAGTACAATCGAGAATAATCAAGACCATAGACCGAGAAGTTACAGTTGTGGAACAGTATCGTCACCATCCTCGTCATCCGAACACCTCCTAGGCGATGCAGACGACAGTTCCGAGGGTAAATCAATTATTCCATTCAGTTTAAAGGCCGTCGAGGTACTTTTGTCCCTGCCAAAGGCTGCTACCTTGGAAGACTTGAACTCAATGGTGGAAAAATGCAAGCAAATGGTCCTGGAGAGTGAGGAATGTTCTGAAGAACGTAAGTGGCTTGTTCGTCGACTGATTGAACTCCGGTTGAGGGCACAGGAGGTTCGAGAACGATCGGATGCTAGTGCACTTGAGACTCAGGTGATTTTTGGACATCACTTGGTCCCACAGAAGTATCAAATTGCCACCTCTGGTCCTATGTACTGCGATCACTGTAGTGCAGCCATTTGGACGATGTTGCAGTCTTGGTACATGTGTCAAGGCAAGGCAAATTTTTACGTCGACTCGTCGGGTGGGATTTATTAATATTGTTGGAATTATGTGTATTACAGATTGCGGATTTTCTTGTCACTGGAAGTGCATCACGGATATTCGTCGTGTTTGCGCTCATGTGATTGCCAGTGAGGCTGGAGGATACGTGTTGACAAAGGAAATCTGCCCTGAGAAGGGTTTGTCAGCTCAGGGATATCGTTGCGCTGAATGCCACACGAAAATCACTTTCAGTAAGTATTTTAAAAATATCTAAAAAAATTACGATCAATTAATTTTTTTATTTCATGTTTTTTATTATTTCCTACTGTAAAATTTGATTATTTTTTCCTTTAGTTTATGGTTTATCTAAAAAAATTACGATCAATTAATTTTTTTATTTCATGTTTTTTATTATTTCCTACTGTAAAATTTGATTATTTTTTCCTTTAGTTTATGGTTAATTGCTTGAAATTAATATTTGACACTTGAAAAAAATCGTTTGAAAGAAATTGATCGTTTTATCGCGGTTAGATGAATAGAAAATTTTATTTGAACTTTTATTCACTAAGAAAAATGAGTTTGAAATATTTCAGGTGAATATTTTTTATCGTTTTATCGCGGTTAGATGAATAGAAAATTTTATTTGAACTTTTATTCACTAAGAAAAATGAGTTTGAAATATTTCAGGTGAATATTTTTTTGAATTTTCGTTGAATAATTAATTTTTATTGCAAGCTTTCGCAAAAGGATTATCTCTGCCATGCTTTGGCAGTCCTTTTCGCCAGACAGGTACAATTTTTATCCGATGATTTTCATGTAGAAGTGATAGAAGATTGTTTTATCGCGATGATTGTTATGTTTTGAAGAATTAATTCGTTCTGGATACCTCAGAATCTGCGTGGGTTGAGCCAAGACTCTGTGATTACACTGGATTGTACTTTTGCCAACGCTGTCACTGGAATTCGATGGCTGTTATACCGGCACGAGTGATAAGAAATTGGGACATGGAGCCAAGAAAAGTCAGTAGATCAGCCGAACAACTGTTACGTTTGCTTGACGAACGTCCAGTGCTTCAACTTGAAGAACTCAACCCTAAATTGTTTACACTTATCCCGGATTTGTCGCTGCTTAAAGTAATTATCAATAAGTTCGTCCCCATGGCTCGTGTAATTAATTAAAATTTTTTTTAGCGTCTACGCGATGAATTGGTCATGATGAAGAAATACTTGGTGTTTTGTCCTGATGCAGACTTTCAAGGTTTGCCCTGGAGAGTCGGTTTGCGTACTCATATGATTGAAGACACGGGCAATTACTCAATTCGCGATCTTGTTGATCTTCAGAGTGGTGTTTTGATGGAAGAAATTCATGTTGCTCATGAATCCATGCGAAATCACATCACGGAATCCTGTGAATTATGTTTTGCAAGGTATGGATTCTATTAAAATTGTTTGATGATTTTTTTTAAATTTATAACTATCTTAATTTTAATATCTGGCATAATTTTGGTAGGTGTAAGCTTTGAATTAAGGGTTTTATCGGGGGTTTTTTCTTAATTTTTAAGGGGGCATTTGTGTGAAATTTGTGGGAATGACGAAGTTATCTTTCCATGGGACTCGAGTGCCATTTCCTGTCATCAATGCAACGCTGTTCACCATAGAGTTTGTTGGTCTAAGCGAAATCATTCTTGTCCAAGGTGTACAAGGCTTGAAAAACGTCGTGCACATAAATCTCAGGATTTTGACGACTCAAGTGATTAAAGTAATAAAGTAATTACTTATTTTTTTCTATTTAAAAATATGATAACTATTGGTACCTGGTAAAAATAAAAAAAAAAACTCATTCATTTTACGAAAAAAATTAGGCAAATTTAAATTTTTGATCGGAGTGATTTATAATCCGATGAAAATAAATGATGATAATGATGGTGGTCGGTAACTGATGAGAAATTTAGTGTCTAGCTGTTCTACCGTGATTGCCTCTTTATCACGTTTAAATGTAATTAAAATATCGATTTGTTCAAACAATATGTGCTTGAAAAACTCGACAGGATTGTCGTGAATATTTAGCAATATAATTTTCTGTAAATATTAAAAAATAAGATTATTTGCGGGTCATAATATTTATAGGAATTTACAAGCGTCATGGGACGATAAGGAAAAGGAATATATTTTTTTATTAAAAAACTGAAAAAAAATATAATAGTCTGGAATGTAGAAATTTTAAAATCAATATACTGGTTCTAGTTTTCTCTCGCTATTTTTATTCACGGTTATAATATATTCTCAGGCTCTACATTCTTCAATTTCACTGGTATTCAACTCTTCCACTCTTCTCGGTGTTTTTTTTTTTGTGGTTCTCGTGCAGTCCGACTTTCTCGCTCTATACTCGATGCATTTTTCAATGAGCAATCACTCCCGCTGTATGTATGTGCACGTCAACATGCTTCAATCGATCACGATATTAATCGATCCAACCATACAATGTACGAGAAACAAGAGTATATGAGCTTGTAGTATTAGCTATAAATATCTTTCAAAGCTAAAAAGTGATAAGATATTATTATTATTGTTTGACTGTCAAGCATTGTTACTCGCGAATTTTATTTGGAAATGATTTTCTGATAAATTAACCGGTCGATGAAACAAGTCAGTGTATAGTTATTTATAAATTAATTGAATTTTTTATTGGGAAGAATTTTTTTTATTTTTTTCGCTTATTGTGTATTGATTTGGGTTTTTTGAAAAAAATATATATCAAAGCGGGCGGTGGTGTTTAGACACGATATTTCCGGCGACATAATTTGAATTAATTTTCAGTTGTGCACTCTACTGACACGCAGATGCGTTGAGTCTATATCTAGGTCGCTCGACACGGTAGTTTATGTATCTGATATAATAACAGAATTTGCAATAACGGAAACACGCTTGAGGAAAGACGGAAGTCCGTGTGTGCTATCGCAGCGTCGACAAACATATTTTCTTGTCTCAATTGTGCACAGTAGCACGTGTTTGCAGGTGTCTACATTTATATGTATATACCTATATACCCCAGTTTCAATTGTATAGATAAGCGGAAAAATAACTTTATTTTCTTGAAAAAAATGTGTTTAGAATATGTTATATGATTAATATAATTCAATGCTTCATTTTTTTCACATAAAACATACTCACGAAATTGCTATATTGTGAGGGGGGTATAATATCCTCTGGCGTCCGCCAACCCCTACTAGCATTCACAAGTATTTCCGCGTGTCGCCCACGAGTGTGATTCAAACCGGACGTCATACATATAAAGCGTTGGTCTCTTCCAGTCTGATGCTTACGTCATCCTATACAAGTCTATGATACATATACGCAGACACCCACATTTCTATATAAACGTTCGAATAAGTCGAAATTAGTTCTTTCAGTTAATTAATTGCCAGAAATCATAATTTAGAATTTGTTAGAATTAGTGTTACATAATATTTTTCCATCGAACAGTAACGGTTGAGTTGTTTCTGAAATACTTTTGTGAGATTAAATATAATGCCTTTTTATTATAGAAAAAATATCTGCAATAATTTGGGAGTTGATTGATTGAAAAATTTATTTGTTTATTTAAGGAATGGATTAAAATCATTGAAATTTATAAACCATGGTTAAATAATTTGTGACGAATAAATTTAAAATTGGTCAATGTATTTTAGAGAGTAGATATTCGGCATGACAATTTGAACTGACAGATCGATAATTTTATCTCAACAAGAGATAACATTGTAAAAATTATCAATAATCCACCTCCGCCCTGCTATTTAAATTCCTATGATTATCTCAGACTGCACAACCCTCACCCCTGCCATTCCTCGGCATTTCCGCTCTCCCCTTTTAGTAGACTGTGTCGTCACACAATTCTAGCGTCGGCGCTCAGGAGCTTTCAAAGTACCTTTACTACTGTTGAGGGACGCAAGCGCAATTGCACTTACGCTGACGTAGGAAGATGGCGGCGACGTGTCGGAGGCGTCTCCGTGAGAACAGTGCTCGAGAACGGGCTCATCGCGAAAGATCGGACTAATTGTGCTCAGTGTTACCGAGAATTTCATCGAGACGTGTTCAACTAGCCGACGAGAAACTTTAATGAGCCCTGTACGTTTTGAATCAGCCTGTCACAACTTGGTGGTCGCAAGCTCAATCAACGCTTGAATATACCTCATCAAGCCAAACATCACACGATCACGTATATTTCGTTTGGGACGTTTGAGCGCCGAAAATGCTATTTCATTGTTTTATTATTTGCCATGAAAAAATTAATCTTGATAATGTTGCAATCTGTGATTGTTAGGAATGATTCAGTGTACAAATATTGGTCAGAATATGGACATTGTGGATGATGTCAACTGGACAATGGTTAGTTATATGTTTATATGCTGCCATGAAGTTGATGCAACGTTGTCTTATGGCTATCAGGACACGCGAAAGCATCACGAAGATTGCAAAGGTTTTGTGGCATCAGAGAGACATCGTTGCGCGTGACCAACAGCCTCAAATCATTGATGCAACTGTGATGTCATTGTGATAATGTGGAAATTTAACTTTGGAAAGATATATTTGACATTAAATTGTCGTTTAATATCTACAAAGTTTATCGGATTTTAATACACACTTCAGTCACAAGAATTAATTCTACTATACTACCGAGGGCGCTAGAGAGAGTGAATATAACCTCAACCGGGCGTCGACTCATGTCCATATCCAACCGGCTTAAAAATCTAACATCACAACTATGCAGGAATAATACAACTGGTTCATTTTATGGGGAATTATATTCAAATTGTATTTTGCAAGATATATTTTGCATTTATTATTCTTGGCGTTAATGCAATTAATAATATTATTGCGATTACTACCATTAGACTGGCTTGCTTCATCGATTTACGGGTAACCACGACTGCCGGAAGTCTCAGTTTGAAAACCCAGAGATTTCGCAGCTGAAGAAGGCAAAGAAGAAGTGATTAAGATTTTTTTTTTTGCCATGAAGTTTCTAGTTTTTAATCAGAGAAGGATGTTTAACGTGGATATTTATTGACAAACAGTATATAAGAGTGTGATTAGTTTGTATTTTTCCGGTTTTTTTCTTCGTTGAGTGATCCAATAAATTCTCGAGCTTTTTGTTTCCAAACTTTTATTTTGCAACATCGACTGACCGTTTCGTACAAATTGAAGAGGATTTTTTTTTTTTCGTTTTCGTCTAATCATGTCTCTTCTCAACGTTACAGGTGAGATTTATCGATAAATACGGAATTATTGATAAAGTCTTTTTCTGTCATGTCGTATATTTTTCATAGGTTTAAATTTGATAGATTTTATATTTATGCATTTGTCGAATATGCATGATAATTTAGATGCTTTATGCGCTTTGAACTCTAAAGTCAGCTCGAATGTTCTCAATAAAACTCGCTAGGTTACCTCAGGTCGTTGCCAAGTCACATTAAACAATATTTTTTTTTTTACTTTCTTTCTGGTTTTACTGTCTTCTCGTGTTGTACACTCGCCAAGTCGTTATAGCCGAGCTTAAATAGTTGACTAAACTCAGAAATATTGCTGGGCGACACGAAAGCAATTCGCGTGGTTGCTTCTGATAAGTTCCGGCTTGTTCATCATCCATATATTTCCACTTTGGTATACTCCAAGTAGTAATTTCACCGGATGAGTGTAAAATATACGTGGAAAACCATTACACCTGCGGACAAATAGCCTTTTTTTTTCTTTCACTTTGCCTCTCTCGTAAACCAGATTATCGTCAATTTACCTCGTCCAACTAATTTAAATGTGATAAAATCACTCGGCTAAGCTTTTATAATTATTCCGTTGACTTGACACAATTATTAAATACATTTCAATTCACTGCACAAATTATATTTGGTCGATACTTGCTTAATGTGATATTTAAACATTCACAATGATTGCCAAAGAGCATGCTATCAGAGAAAGAAAACTGGAGCTTTTCCGGAACGTTTGACCCCAGTGCATGAGGTCATTCCCCCTCTTCTAGACGCCACCCCGGATTGAGCCACCCCCTAGTATATACGTGTACAGTTGAAGCCTGCACCGACAACCTCTATCTCCTTTTTTACTGATTCTATGTGTATATACTGATGTAAATGTCTATGTAAATCGTGATGTCACGCATAGCGGACTTTACTTAGCTTGCGGCGGTGATGCTAGTGGTGGTAGTGGTGGTTAGAGGTTGTTACGTGAGTTTGTGTACGATGCCACGAACAAAGGCCTTTAAATATTTTTCTTTGTAACGGTAAATGCTATCATCGTGGTTATGGGTAATGAAACATTGTTTTAAATTCAGTTGGTTTGTCCCGGTAAATATTCTGTATATTAAAATAGGTGTAAAAAGTGTGAATTAAATTTTTTGTTCAAGCTCTTCTGTAGAGTGTTGTAAGAGATGATATGAGATTTTTTTATGAGAATTTCTTGGCATTGAAATTTAAATAAGTATATTATGACTTTGAAACAAAATGGGGATATTTTTTTCTATTAGAAATATCTTGCTTAAACTAACAGAATTATAAGGGTGAAAAAATAAACAAACTTTTTTTTTTGTTCATCAAATAATATTAGCGCTTTAAAGTAGAATAGATAATTTAAATAAAAAATGGACAGTACTTTTTTTAGGGTAGAAAATATTTCAATTAAATTTTGGCGTTGGATTTTCCGGCTTTATTTCGTAGAATGTTTTTTTTCTTCAACTATTTTGACTGAGTGTACGGACATATTACTTAGTTGGGTTTTCCGTATTGTTTGGCTTCGTTGAGGATGACAATAATTGAGATACATATCGCAATATATATAGGGGATGATGTAGATGGTTTCGGGGTCAATTGAATTTCTGCACAATTTTCTGCATGCGTATAGGTTGTAGAACAAGGTAGTTATGGGCTTATAATTCAATATTGAATCTTGCTGGACCCTAGTTACATTGTATATAGTTTAACAAGAGGGTGAGTGGTGGTATAAGTTCATTAAAAGCCTACAAGCCAATTATTAATTAATTTTTTTAGTCATTCTATCATTTATAGGTTCTCTTGGTCTTGTTTTTTTGTTGATAAATACTTTTATTATCTTTAAAATTTTTTTTTTAATAATATATACTTATGTGTTACGAGTGCTGAATCACATTTTTTCATTAGAGAAATTTATAATTTATAATTGATTATAATAATGAAGTTGACTTGTTTTACACGTGCGCTTTGAAATTAAGTTTTACTACTTACACGAAAGAAAAATTTTTACACGCACATGTTTCTTTGCGTCCCTGACCTGCGTATGAGAGTTTCACGCAACACCTGTTATTATATTGAGTTATATATTCCCATATTATCGTAAAATCAATATATAACCACATGTCACATATACGTATTCACACATAAATTATTACCATGATGTTATGACTTTGTTTAACATCAAATTTACTCAACTGTTGCTTTTTAAACTTATAATCAAAACTTTATATTCAACTACTTTACTATGATTAATGATATTATGGCAATATTACAATATTGTTTGTCTAATTTCAAGTTTAATTATATAACTGGTATAATTTTTTATTAGATATATAACACTTGCTACAGCCGTATAAAATTAATTATTTAATCAATTTATTATTTAATCGTATTTAATCGTAAAAAAACTTTCAAATAATATTTTATGACTTTTTTTATTTTTATTTATTTATTTTTTCTCATAAATTGACAATAATGGCAGGTGTAAGTGAGAATTTTTATTTATCAAATTCCAAGGGTAGAAAAAAAAATATAAAAAAAATACTCCAAGTGAAAAACGACATTTTTATCGACAAGTAAGTGAATTAAACGGTGCGTTATGAGCACAGAATTTTTTTTTTAGTTATTTGATATATATTGAATTATATTTGCCGAATGACGTCACATTGATTTATTAAACGTGAAATCACTTATACTGTCGTAAAAAACCAATTGAAAGAGTCATATAAAAAAAAGAGTTTGCGGACTTTTTTTTCACATTTTTTTTATTTGATCAATCAATCAATCAATCAATTGGCAGGAGTAAATATGTCACTGAGCCGTGTAAAGAGAGCGCGAGCCAGGCTCTAAATTTAGGATGAGCAGGGGCCGTCGTCGAAATAGGGTATGGTAGGGGGATAAGCTCTAGTGTCGTTATTCGACCTTACACAACAAAAAAAAAACGTTAAAATAAACGACCGTATGAAGCCAATATCCCGCAAAATTCATTTTAGTTGAAGTAAAACTAACGTGTCTAAAAAGATGAAAAAGAAACAGTCAAAAAGAATATTCAAAATATTAAACTATTTTTTTTCCTTCGCTTTTTATTAAAAAAGAGAGAAAAAAAGAAGAAAGATGAAGATTGTAGTACCAACTCGACCGGTACATTCTCTTTATTTTTTTTTTTCTCTCTCAAGACGTGTGAAGAGATACCGTCGAGTAGGGGGTGGGATTGAAGTAGGGCTGTGGGGTGGTTGATGAAGGGATTCGTGGGATTTTTTTCCCCGGCCGCGAAGAGGTTCGTGCAAGTGGGTACGCGATAAGGGTTCGACGAGGTTTTCTCTGTTAAACCCTTCACAAATCATCCCCCACTCTCCCTGAATGTCTAACCCTTTTTTTCGTATCTTCAAGTGAATAAATATAATTCATGATTTTTTGTTTTTGATGCAGAAAAATATTAGTAGTCATGGCAAATAAAATTTAATAGTTAATTCATAGTAGAGTGGTGTTGACAGGAGAACAATTGGCGTTTGAAAATAGAAAGAATGATAAAGAAAAAAGAAATAATAGAAAAAAGCGGGGGAAAAAATTAGAATAGTAGTTGAATATAATGAGGCCACCTCGTGTTCTGCCTGTCATCGTGCGCGCGAGAGAAGAGCTTTCGGAGCAGTGGCGGGACACGTACATACGTACACAGACATAAAAGCCAGAAAAGACAGGAAGGCGTTGGCGCATTTGAAAGGGACATATTCCTCCGGCTGATGACGACAGCTGTTATATTATAGTGGAGGAATGAGTCGTTGATGCTTTCTACTTGCTTGCACTACTCAATTGTGTTTTTCTTCCATTTTAGTGGAAAGAGATTGTAAAAAAATTTTTTTCTTCAACATCTAACATGCATAAACGTTAATAGTGTGCACTAAGACACGTATTATTTAAATTTTGATATATTTAATATAAAAAAAAATGTATTCAATCATTTGACATGTATTTAACACTTTTCAAATTCATTTCTAAATAATAATATAAAGTTCTAATATAGTGAATATTTTACTATATTGATGTTTGAAAAGCACGGCTTATAATATGCGGAAATATTTATGTAAAGTAAGTGTAAAAATGTGGTGAATGTAGTTCACGTATCATGTGTGGTTAGAAAAAAAATATATAGAGGTGGAAAAATGTTAAATTCACGTCATACTTCACATTGTAGGTGTTGTAAATGCATGACTGCACACGTTGGATTTTATATAGAGAGAATTTTTGGTCAAGTCACGTATCTCCGCAATCTGTTGATCAGAATTGCCAAGTAAAATCGAGGTATTATCTTAACAATTTAACTGCATAATTTATTAAACACCAACAAACAAAATAACAAAAAAAAAAAAAATTAATTCCTCAATTTTAACTCGCGTACATACATATATTGGAAAAACTTTTTTAATTAATATTATAGCTATTTTTATACGAATAAATTTACTAATACGACCGTTTTACTTTTTTTTTCTGTTGCAGTTAAGAAGGCCAATTTTCAGGGGGTCCAAGGTAAACCATTTTAAATGACATTTATCCCAATTTAAAAGTTCCATTTTCCATTTGGAGCAAAAGATCGTGACTATCTAGCGCGCCATAGCCCAATTTTGGGATGACTATTCTTCGAGTAGAAGAGTGACGTGCAGGGAGTCAGGTCGATGGGTCAATTTAAAATTAGCCAGACATTTATAAAAATATATTTAATCACTGGGAGTATGTGTTGATTATTTAATTGCATTAATTAATCCAATTTTCATTGTTTTCAGCACAACAATTCAACACTTATGTGACACTCAAGCTGCAAAATGTCAAGTCGACAACGGTTACCGTGAAAGGGGCCAATCCATGTTGGGAGCAGGACTTTCTTTTGTAAGTATGAGGCTTATGTCGTTAACTGAGAGTCAAGTACGCATAAATGGACCGCTAACCAGATCCTTAATATTCTCTCCTTGGCTCAGGACATCTCTTGCACTTGCAATTCGCGAACAAATGCCGTCAGCTCCCAGATTTCTGGCAATATTTTTCGTTAGTCCGCTCTATAGCATACACAAGTTGAATGAAAACTGGGCTAAAGGTCATTTGAGGTTGTAGTTCTGATGCCTGCGGTTTAAAGTCGTTCACTCTAGACTATATGAAGCATTATTGAATAATTATTGACTTTAAAATATTCATTTTCAATGCTTTCAAGCAGTGTGATACGGAGTTTTATTTTTATAATTTGAAATTTTACTTGTATGCAATGATGCTTGATTTTATTTTTTAGCGAGACAAATGACATCAATACTGGGTTGTTGGTGGAAGTTTGGAGTAAAGGAATGCTGTGGGATCGAGCATTGGGATACCACTACATACCACTGCCTGGAGTGTCCTATGCCAACGAAGTAAGTACATCAATTTTTATCGCCTTCTCGTGTCGGGCTAAATCTAGTCTGCCAGCATCTGAGTTTTGCTACTTTACCGACGTGTATATATGTGTAAATATACGTGCTCGAATACTGAGTACATAAAGCAGAACAACTGCAGACTTGCTATTCGGATTACAGAAACGTTCAATTATTCATTTTTGCTGTGTCTCCTGACTTGAGATGATAATAGATCGTATTCAAGTAGGTCAAACGAATGTTTCTATGTTGGGTAAAATCGTTTTTCCACACTATTTCAAAAGTATACACTTGAAAAATATTTATTTTTCAGTCAACTGGAGTTACTAGAGCTAATTTTATCGATTTATGTGACAGAATGTGTTTTTGTAGAGAAAAATCAGTCGAAAAAAAAATATATATATATATGAAAAATTGCTGTTGATGAATATCGACGGTAGGGGGTGGTTGTGGTTAATGGTGGTTTCGGCAAATTACTTTTATTTTTTCATTTCTCTGAGGCACTCGTTATAGTCTTTGATTAATTTCACTTTGATGGATAAATTGTGACCACGTTCTCTCGCGTTTTTCTCCCTCTTTTTTTTTGGTTATAGTGTAAAGACTAAAAATAACATGATTTGAATTGGGCTGAGAGTACATGAAGTGCATCCTTAATTATCTCGTTTGACTAGTGTGGTTTCGAAGTTTAATCTTGGAACTAGAAGGAATTTTCTGGCTGTATGCGCCCAACTCCAAGTTTTTTAATTAAATGCTTCTGCAGCATTACTCAGGATGTATACGATGATTCCTTGCTATTATCGACGCTTAATTATTGTAAATAACTATGCTAAGTTTATTTAATTAAAACTTTAATTTGTTAGTCCTTAAAATCTTTTAAAATTTGAATTATTCACTCATTAAACTTTGGCTTGTACGGATATTTCGATTCAGTATGTCTATAATCGAGTTATTCCTTTTTTTCAATTTGATGATTTTAAAAACTTTCTGTCAATAATTTCCGTAACGATTTATGTTAGAGTTTTTTATAGTCTGACGCTCTTAAATAATGGAAAAAATAAAAAACGAATGAGCGTAGAAAATGCTGGGAATAATACTTTGGTCAATGGGTTTTATCGACGTGAGAATGTCAAGTTAAGCGAGAGACATAGAATAAAGTTGTACGTGTCATGTGTCATTAGGCATTAGAGAATGTGGCGGAAAATGAGAGAGACATAGAATAAAATTGTACGTGTCCTATGTCTGTCATTAGGATCCGTGTTGGGTTGAGAGATTACCCTCTAAGCCTTAAACATTAAGTTGCAATGTTAGAGTCCAGCTGTTAAGAGACCTCAATTCCTAAAAGTCATCAGACTTGTTTCATTGAGTATTTGTACAGTTGGCATCGTGCCAAACGACACTTAGGGATGCTGTTTGTGCCGTGAGTAAAGGGCCAATGAAGGTGGGAAATAAAAGAAAAGATCCAGATGGTCCTAAAACTTTTAGAAAATTTCATTGTGGGGTAGTCTGACGCGAGAAAAAAATTTTCAACTCACTTTTTATTTTCATGATATTTTTTTTTACTCGAGTTTTCACGCAATACGGCTAAAAGGCCTATTTTTCAACCACCCATCAGATTGATTTTGATTTTTTTTTTTCGGTAAGAAATTTGATATTTCTCATGTAACTGGCCGTTTAATAAGGCATAGTCCGATTACTTATTTATTAGTTTATTTAAATGACAAATTCATTAGCATAAGATTATTGTGCTTTGGCATATCTGTATTTATCGAAAACGCAGAAAGATTCGTCGAGTATTGATTTTTGATGGCCTGCTATCGCATCACTTTATACCATTTTGCCAATTTTTTCATTGCATAAAAAATTTTGTTTCAAGTGAACTTCCATGAAAAAAAAAATCGTTTAATCAAATTTTTGCATAGAAAAAAATAAAGAAAATAAAAAATACAATAATAAAATCCCTCCTTATTTGTTGTATAAATAGGAAATTGCGATTTTAATTTTTGTTAAAAAGGGTTCGTTCTAAAAATAATTTTCTCATACCATAATTAGGTTAGGATTTGATTTTAACCCACTTTAGTCTGTAACAAAAATTCTGAAAATTGACCAATATGGGTCTCCTTGTTTTTTTCAACCCTTGGCATTTCTGTCCGACAAGTCGTTTGATGTTAATGTCAGCACAATCGATGATGAGTGAACCAGTAGTCTATTGATCTAGTTCGTGAGACATTACCTTTGTCCATGTACAGATCATTCCACCATTAAACATTCGATCTTAACGAAGGCTTCTCTGCTGGTTCGCTTAGGGATAATCTGGGTCAGGTGAATTTCACTTGAAATATTCATGGATCAAGCACGCGAGATCTCCATTTATGTGGGTGATTCACTTTTACAGACGAGGACCATATTACCAACGGGGGGAAAAGGAAAAAAATGAGAAAAAAAAAGTCAGATTTGTCTAGATGAGGGATGAGAGAGCATTGTTTTTTTAACACACTCTTTGTATCACTAATTTGGCATTTCGATTGTCTTGCGGGCTTATCAGAAAAAAACGTTTTAGGATTATATTGTAGGGTTTAGATTGATGGCTCTCTGCAGCTTTGTAGATTACATATATGAATACCGGTGGAAAAATGGTTTATAGTGTATTCGTGATAGCTCAGAGTAGAAAAGCACCGCACCATATGTTGGCCAAAGAGCGAAATAGTGTTAGAACATTTGTCATAGTCATGACAAAGACATAAATCAAGACTAGAAAACACGGAAGCGATTGCTTACTGGACTGTAAGCGTCTTTTTCTCTCTTATCTCGTGTGTCCCTTGAAATTTCAACTCCTGGATGCGTTCAATTTTGACTCATTTTTTCATACTATAACTCATTGCGTTAGATCTAAAATTTTTTTCTCTCCTTAATCGAGATGTAACAACAAAATAACACAAAATTTCAACATTTACTTGCAAGGAATTGAAAATAAAAAAAAAAAAAAACAATTTGTCAGAAAATAAAATTAAAAATCTTGAATTCAATACAGACATAAAATTTTCATGATGATATATTTGTTTGTTTGTTTGTTTTTTTTTTTTCAGGCTATTGTGAGAATTGAAATGTTTGAAGAGATTAAAATTCTTTTGTGATTTTATATCATGTGTATTTATCGAGACACATGAATGGCTATAAATCGCAGGGTGTACACAAAACGACGTGAGATAAAGCAGCATATTTTATTGACTCTAAAAAAAAGACAATGTATTTATTTATTTATTTATTTTTTTATATACCTACTTGTGTGTATTGGTTAGTTATCTTGAACTATATATAATGAGCTAGTAGTAGAGGCAAACGCTTGCGTCAGACTGGCTTATATTCTCTCATTGTGGTGGTGCTCGCGTGATAAATGCACAAACGCAGCGATGTGGCACTCCTCGACACTTGTGTACATGTATGCAACATATAACAAGGACACGGACAATCGTGTGTGAAGCTACATAGCCAGTTCTATTACCTCGCTAGTGTTATTTATGATCCATCTATTCGTGCATAGTCGTAGTATTAATACATATAAATGCCAGGCAGGACATGTCTACTTTCATTTTTATTCATCAAGCAATTATTTCACCCCATGAACTTGTTGATTGATATACAATGAGTGTTTTCACGTGCACACAATTACTAATTAGATAGGAATCTCCGATTCCCCTCTGGCTCCTCTTCATCCGTCTCCTCGTCGAGATGAGTTTTACTCGCGTGTCCTTTAGAAATAAACTCACTGGAATTGGCCAGGTAATAACCTCCGACGACAGCTGGCAAGAGATAACGTCTATGTACCGGCAAGGAGGCAAAGTGCAAGTCGTGGGAAGAGGTTAGAGAGGAAGGATATCATTAGAATCGATCTATACTATTTTTCCTTGTGTAACTACATCAAAGTGGATTTTTTTTATCTATAAAAATAACTCTTATGTTTTTTAGACATGACGCAGCCAAAAGTCATTCGTTCTATGTTGTATTAAAAGTTCTATGCTGTAGTAAAAATTATAAAAAAATATTTTAAATGAAAAATGAAAGATTTGACATTGTCTGAAATTTTTTTTCTGTAATTTATTGTGAAAATAGGGTGAAATGGTGGGAAAAAACGATGAAGATTTTTTTTATCGATAAAAAAAAACTTGGTAAATAGTCTGAGTAAAAGAATAAATATTGAGGAGATTTAGTTGTAGTGGAATAAAAGTAATATTGGTTGTTTTATTGAATTATTAAAAGAAAATATTTTTTACTTGCAGGACGATTGTGGAAAATGGGTGAGCCTTGATTCCGACGTGGAGATGAGGGGTGGCGAAGTGGTTGGAACGGCTAATCCAACTGGACACCATCTTTTAATTGCTTGTCGATTTGAGCAACCATTTGGTATGTGTCTAAATTGTCGTCATGTCTTTTTATTGCATTTGTGGGTGGGCAGGCAGGCAGGCAGATGATGTGTTGACATCAAGCTACCCTTTAATGGACCAAAAATGGGGTGGATACACACCTGTTGTCGATGCAAATATAAGTGATGTATAGGCAATCTGCGATAGGGGAAGCGTGAATATTATTCTATAGCAGGGATTTGCTTAAGATTGAGTATTATATACGTATGAACTCTCTGGCGAGGGTTGAGACAAAGTTTTAATTGAGAATTCCCTGGATAACGATTGGTGTTGCTGCATCATGTCTCTAAACTCTTGCTAAAGTGTACATATGTTCCTTGTGAATGCTTTGCAACAGCAAAAACTTTCAATGGGCCTCCAACTTAATCATTTGGAATAGAAACTCTTGGCCTACATGACTAAAACATAGCAAACAAACTTACTATTTTTTATTAAGTATTGTTTTATACTAAAAAATATAATATACTATGGGTTTTATTATTTTAAGCGACTTTCTTCAATGTCGTTAATTATTATTAAATAACTAAAATTTAATCGCATTCAGTATTAACTGCAGACTTTTTTTTGTGAGAAAAATTTCACGCTTACACTCGGATTTTTTTCTATTATTATTAGTATTTTTTTAAATTTGAATTACAAATTATAAGGTATTTCTATGGCAATTTTTTTTTTATTTATCAAAAATGGGTTTATTGATTTTTTTATCTGGTTTCGTTTCGGATTCACAATTTATCGCAAAAAAAAATATATCCAATTTTGACTAATCCATTTCTCGACGTTTGACTGAAATAAAGGAAAAGATTACAGTAATTCACAATTTTTAGATAATTTATAGGATTCAATTGAAAAAAAAAGAACGAAAGAAATCGCGTAAATCTTTTTTTTTACTTGACTCTAACAGTGTGATGTGTTGATTCGATTATTTTGTCGATGGTTGGTTAATCAGGAAGGTGGTGCGATACGAGAAGTGGATGGAAAGCCTTGCTAACAAGTGAAACAGCCATGAAGTTACGTGCAGCACGGCCTATGTGTGGCTCAGGTACCCTCAGCATTATCACCGTGAGATCCTGATCTCTGGAAACACACTTTCATTAGTTGATGAATGTGTAATTATTTATGCCATGTTTTTTTTTCTTCAGTGTCTCACACTCATTATGTAATTCACTTTGGTAATAATCACACATTCATTATCAATGGTGTAATGACGCTTTTTGTTCTTAATTTAGCGACATGTAAACCCTTTTAGCCCGCCACTGCACTATAGACATCATTCAATTTTACGCAGAACCATTAATTCTTTTTTAATGAAAAAAAAATTTTTTTTTTTTTCTTTTTCTTCTGATTTCTTATAAAAGGGATATAATATATAAGTTATACAGTATTTTTTGCTCAGTCACATACCTATTGATTCTGACATTATTTGTCGTTTTTTTTTTTATTATAACCTACACGGACACACATACACTTGAGTGTATTCCCTACTTATGTGATTTTGTGGCTGATATGTGCAAGAAAATCGAATTTTGCGTGTCTGTGTGCCCGTATGTAGTTTATATGTTTTTTAAATTTATTTATAAATAAATTATTCAATGGTGTTTAATGTGATTAAAATATATCAAGATGAGTCATATAAAATATAATGTTAATATTCAAGAAGCAAGGATATATAATAATGTAGACTGCGTGATATAAGCACGAGTAGTAAAAATTAAAATTCCAACAAAGTGATACACAAAAATTAAAGCTAAATGTCGCACTTCCCCTATTCCTATATCTATTTTTTATTTTTAGTTATATATTGCAGTTTGAATGCGTGCACGCAGTGGCGCGGCGATAGCAATTGGCAGAAAAAGAGGGACTGGCAAAATGTATATTATATTAGGGATATAAATTTTTGAGGTGTGGAAAACGGAAGATATAAAATTAATTTTATTACTAATTACAACTTTCAAACTAATATATTTTAAAATTAAATTTTCTATAAAAATGGGCTATTCAAACTTTTTTTTTTTAGTTCAATTTTATGGAAGAATATTATTACTATTATATTAGTATTAAAGGTTTTATCATGTCTATTAAAACAAATTCCAACTTTCAAACACCTATTTTCAAGTTTATAATCAATAATAATAATAATATTTTTTCTATATATTAGACCATATGAGGGTACCTGAAGGATACACGAAGCTATGGCTGCGACACTGTAAATACCTTACGTGTGATATATTGTATACATATGTAAATCATATACATTTTATTTCCTCTTATATGAATTTTTTTTTCTCGACGTCTGTGATTTTAATCCCAGGAATGAAT
Organism: Macrocentrus cingulum; assembly: GCA_002156465.1. NCBI lineage: Eukaryota > Metazoa > Arthropoda > Insecta > Hymenoptera > Braconidae > Macrocentrus > Macrocentrus cingulum. The sequence continues at coordinate 48,131 of MVJL01007118.1, read as the reverse complement.
TGATCTGAGTGTAGCTGCCTAGATGTATATTATGCATTGGCATGAACACAAAAACAATGAATTTTGAGAGTTTGAAGAGTATATATATTTTTTCTTCTTCGACACTGCGAAGAAAGTGCAAATTGGTATTTTGAGATCAAGTTGAATATATATCAGAAAAGTATTGTTTATTGTGAAGAAAACTTTCCAGGGACGGAAATGTGTTGTATTAATATTTTTTTAAGTATTTCTCAAAGTTTTCCAATATGGCGACAGGTGTATTTGTCTTTTTTTTTGTTTATCACTGATGACCTCATCCTACTGCGTCACATGCATCGTCTCCGAGACTTCAGGGACATTCACGTGGAGCTGGAAGCACTGTGGTGAAAGAAAAATTCAATAAAAAAAATTTCTAAAGGTCGAAAGCCATGACCAACTTGATTACTATACTCGTTTTTTATTTTTCATTTAAAGTACTATATTTTTCAAATTGTCCAACTGAGATTGAACTTAAAAAAAATATTAAATCATTCTATATATGTAAATGAGGGCGGGTGCTGTAGCTGTAAAAAATGATAATTTTAAAAATTTTCACAGAATAAGCTACAATGAGATAAATTTTTCTTTTATTCACATCAATTTGTTTTTCTTAATCTACTTCATATCTCTCGAAGTACTCTTTGTGTCATTATCGCGTACTCTCACTTTATAATAATATCCAACACCCTAGAGCAAGAGAGAGATGGAGAAAACTGGCAAAAGTGTAAAATATTCTCGTGAGCTATCGCGTTGAGTGCACTGAGTTTTCCGAGCTCCATTGTGGGACATCTGGGACTGACGCTTCTAGAGGAAAATGGCATAAAAAAAAAAAAGGAAAAAAAAGAAAAAAAAAACAAACAAACCAATTCCATGGTATTTTTTTTTTAATTCATTTTTGAAGTCAAGAGATCTAATAAATATTCATCTCGGCTATTTGTAAATTTATTTCAGTAGGAATGGACAAACAAGAATTTATTTAAACATAAAAATTCTTATTTTTCGCTCAATAAGGTTCAAGTTGTGCAAAAGGTCATCAACATATTTTTCTTTTACGTTGTATCAACGCCGCTAGTCTTAAGAATCCACCGTAAAGTACATACAAGTACAGTGTGTATGTAGACGCATACACACATGACCAGAGCTTTTTCTCTGGCGTGTCGCTTTACTTGAGAATAACGTGTGCCCCCCTCGAACACGTAGGTCCCTGGAAAGTTCATTGTAGAGCCGAGGGGACTCGTTGAACTTTCTCGTTGTATCACGACAAAGTTCCTGGGAAACCATTGGCTAAGAGTGCTTTTCCATTTTTTTTTAAATTCTACTACAGTGACCATTAAAAATAGATTGACAAAATAATTTATTCACCGTCTGACTTATCGTCAGGCAATTTGTTGTACTAGTGGTGTTAATTTTTTATTAACCACCGGCGTGCTGCACTTGATAATGAGTGCACGTTTGTTAGAATAAGTGTGAATAAATCATTTTCATGATAAAAAAAATTTTTTTTACTCATGATTACATTTTTTGTCCTCCAATAGATCCCGAAAATACTGAAGCAGCTGATTTGCAGCGGAAGTTGGAAATGCTCAATAGTTCAATGGATCAGGAAGTGAGAGCAGAGCAAGCGAGAAGACAGACTCTTTACAATATTGGTCATTGTAAGTATTATTTGTTAACTGCGTAAAAAAATGTATTAAAAACTAGTCAGGGAGTCAATCATTAAAAAATGAACGAATGATTTATTAGTTGTCAAATTGAGTCAATGCGACGTGATATATTAATCATGAAATCACTTTACAGCAGGCTACTCTGAGGATTCCGACTACACGTCGGATCTCAATTATCCTGTGGGTGGTCAGGGAGCCAATAGTTCAGCGTCGCAGTTCCGGACAGCTGCTAATCAACTAGCCACCCCTCAAAGATCATTGGAAACGTCCAGAGAGAACAGTTACGAGCGAGATGATCATCAGGTAAGCTGTCCTAACAATTCAGTGAACTTTACTGAGGATTTACTCGTGTTTTAAATCGATTTTTATTCCAGATTCCGGCAACAGTGGGCGGCAGGTTGGCTGCAGGAACGTACGGCAGCTATAACTACAGCAGTCGGGGACACAGTCCGCGATACGATGAGCCCTACCCCGGCGAAGGACCTCCCCAGAGGTATACGACGCAGCAGGGAGGAGAATCCTCTGAGCCACTATCCTACAACAGTCGACCGCGCGGATACAAGGAATACAGGTCAATAATTCGTGATACATTCAGAAAAAATAGTTAAAAATTTATTTCAGTACTCTATACAATTTTTACATACGACATCCAGGGGTAAAATCGTGATATTTATCTTGGTTTTGGATTTAAACAAACAAAAATATTTTTCAGTCTTTACTTTTTTTATTCTCTTTTTTCTATGTGATATACAGACGACGGAAGCACACATGGGATTACGAGGACAGGTACGAGAGTGCTTGAGATTTTTTTTTCTTTTCTGTTTTTCATTTTTAAAAACTACTCTTCAAGCTTTTATACTCACACGTCATTATTAATTTGTTTTTCTTATCATTACAAACGTAATGGTCGCCACAAGCGATATATCGTAATCAAAATAATCTCTGTCTCACCGTCCATTAACTGTCATTTTCTAATTTATTGCGCATTTGTCGTCGCCTGTATCACACCGTTGTTTGGTGGCCAACACGATTATGTGTTGTATGCACGGCTGTATTAATCATGAATAATGTTATCAGACAGTGCGCGGGTAAGGAGTGGGGGTTGATTAATGAAAAGTTATCGAACCATTAACTATGTGGGAAAAAGTTTTATTTTAAAGAGGCTCCCGTTGTTGCAGTCAAGTCACTTGACCGCAAATCGCTTTTTATAAATTACTTGACAATTTTTTTCTTTTTAATTCATTGACATACCATTTTCGATCATTAATAGCTGCCATCGATGCCGCCCTGTTAACACACTGCATTAGACGCTGCAGACATTGCCACGCTGTGCTGCTAAATTTTTTTTTCTAGCCACGTTTGCACTCGGCAGACCTCAACGATCAATTGATCACACTGGTTGTTAGCCATTGACTCACGTCGTGAAAAAAGGAAAAAAAATTATCCAATGGGTCTTTTGTCAGAATTGATGATCATGCTCGTATGAGATTTTTCTGACGTGGGTTGATCATAAAAAAAATTTAGTGGTAGGCTTAATTTCATTTTTACTAAAACATTGTGATTTCTCTTCAAGCAATGCCTCCACATAATCATTAAATATGTCATTATTACGATATAAATGTGTATTAAAAAATATACAACGACATTTTCACATCAATTTCGACATGATTAAATTTTTTGTTCAACACGTCTCACGTATTTACATATACTGTTGATGTATTCTTATCGATTTTTCCAAGGTGTTTTTATGTAATTTTTATTTTTAGTAATTATACACTGTAGCTGATGGTTTTTTGTCGTTTCAGTCAGGACGGTTGGTACAGCGAAGGATACGACTACCAAGGAACACGAATTGACGACGCGAAAATTTACAGCGACACTGAGTACTATCCTAGCACTACAAATTCCAAGAGAAGAGGCAAGTCATTAAAGTTGTTTTTCCCATAAAAATGCAATGCAATAGCCATTAAACTTGGAGAATTTGTTTCATCAGGCCCGCATCGAAGGCCTTCACTCGAGCGGCAAACGACCCTGTATGATGAGCAGATGCATTATGGAAGCGATATGTATACTAATGACCCGAGAATTGGCAAGATGAGCGCAATTTACCCAGAGTGCCAGACCGACGTTATTCGTAATGACTATTACGACAGTACAATGGGTTACGTCTATCAGGATGAAAGGTATGCGCTTGCAATTGCATTGTTAAACATTAAAAAACTACTCTTGCAATATCCTTGATATTGCTCAAGGTATGGCCAGGATGATGAGGATAGACAGTGGGACAGTGGAGGGAAGTGGTATATGGGTCCAAGCACTTATCAGGAGAATAAAAGAAATCGCAAGAGCCTGCCACAGCGACCGGCGTCGAGTATTGGCATTAATAGGCCTAATTATCGACCGACAGTTACCAGACAGCGTAGCTACGAGTCTGAGGAGCTTGATTACAGGTGAATACCGTCAAGATTTGGGTTGAAAATTTGAATTTATCTCGAATTAAATTTATTATTGACCGAGTTTTAATTTTTAGCGGCACAAGCTCAAGAAGACGAAAGCCCCTGCAGCCTCAAAAACGCCCGTCATCCCGTCAGGATGGCTCGACGGGTAAAAAATTACCACCAACGCCGTCGCAACCGAGTAACGTAATTCTTGGACGCAAACCAGTTTCTCTTCCAGCAACACCCGGTCGTCAACTGCCACGCACACGCACGCCCTCTGAGGACGGATACTATAAATCTGATTATAATGAGGATTATAATTACGCGTATAGGAGTAGTCAAGACAATTTACCGCAAGACAATTATCAAATAACATCCTCGCATCCTGAGGACGTCGTGAGTCATCAGCAAACATACACAACTGACGTTTACTCTACGTCTGTCCACATTCAGGACAATCAGTATGCCGGGGATTACAGTTCAAAGACTGTTGTGGATCAGTACTCGCAGGATTATGTTGTTCCAGACGTAACGCAAGGCGCCTACGATGCAACGGGTCAGAGCGTATATAATAATTCATATGTGAGTGACTATCAGGAGTATGTGAATCCGCCGACGAGTCAGTCGATTTATCACGATACGTATCAGGGAAATACATATCCAAAGGTGAGTGAGGTTCAGCAGCAATCGCAACACCAGCAGTTGGCGCAATATCCGGACAATACTGTGCTGGAAAATAATTATCAAAGTGTCCCTTATGACAAAAACAATATTGACACGTATCACGAGGTATATCAAGATTCATATGAGGATTCCTTCAAGCAAGATTCATTTCCAGATTCATATAAGCAAGATTCTTACGCTGATAGCTACAAGCAAGACTCATTTCCCGACTCATACAAGCAAGATTCCTTTCCTGAATCCTACACAGACTCGTACAAAGACGATAATTATCAGGACACCGACAATAATCAAACACAATACGGTGATTTTAACATGCCAGTCTGTAGTTCTAATTATGAGCCGACTGTTACAACATCCGTCTACGATCAGCAGTATCCATATGACAATAAGTACAATGTTTCAACTGGCACTTATGATCAGCAGCAGCAGCAGCCGCAGCAACAGCAACAACAGCAGCAGCAGCAGCAACAGCAGCAACAGCCTTATAATCACGATCAGTCTGTGCCCACGACGCTTGATAACTACAAAGAGCAACAGAAAAATTATAGTATGGAGTATGAGATCCCTTACAAGGAGAATCAAGTGAGCGATTACAAAAATGAGTACGAAGAATACGAGGATTCATATCAAGGCTCGTATCAGGGCTCGTTTGAGGAGCCGTACAAGAATAGAGACGAAAAAAGACTGAGTGAAGTGCCTGAGCTCTCTGTGACGACGCCTAAGGGTCAAACAAGGACGAATGGCTATCAGTCCAGCGAGTCTGAATATTTTTATCAGAGTCAGGATCCGGCGGATAGCATGAGAAGAAGAAAACTCGGTAAACAGGCGATGCCGCAGGCGGACGACTCGCTGGAGTTGCGGGATGACGAGTTGAAAGACTCGTTTGAGACTGCAGTGAGTTCTGTGAGTAGCAATGTGCCTAGAACGGCATACAGCGAGTACTCGACGGCCGGCGAATCCAGTCCTGTAGCGACAACACTGGTAGACTCACCTGCGAGCTCGAGTCAGGCTGCCGTTGTCAATCATGTCACTGATCACGTGCCCGTCTGTACGACCACGGCTATCGTACACTCGACAGCTATGGTGAATGGCAAGCGGCCACTTGCTCGCACAGAGTCATATGTAGAGGAGGCTGGTGACGATGAGTATCCCGAGATAATGAAAGAGTTGCATAGAAAAGACTCGCAATTGTCGAATCAAAGTCAAGTTAGTCAGCACTCGAATCACTCGCAAAAGCCAAAGCTCAGTCGAGGTGAGTCCTACACTTCTGCTGAGCATTACGATGAGACTTATGGAAATCGCAGGGAGTCGTTTAGGAAAGCACGACAGGATTCGTACGGTTCAGTTATCGAGGAGGACTTTAAACCTTCGCTTAATCGAACGGATTCCTATCAAAAGCATGAGTTGACTCGGGGAGTTTCGGTTTACGGACAGAATTACGCTACTCCTCAGCCAATATCTCGGGCTGAGAGCTACCAACGGGGTTATTTCAAAGAGCAGGACTCGCTAGATGAGACGGAAATTGTCCTGAGCAGTGCCATCAATGGTGAATATAAAATGCGGGATGAAACTCTTGAGAGGTGAGAGATCTTTTTACACATTCTCTTTGTCGACAACGGTGTTTATTAATTATTTTCATGTATTTTCCATAGGTATGAGAGAGGTGAAGAGGCCCTAGCACGTGGTTCTCGTGAAAATTCACTAGTAGAGCCCTACAAAGGATCGCCGACGCTGTCGAGATCAGGCAGTCCTCGGGGTATGAAGACAGTTGTGTATGTTTTTGACTGTATTAATGTAAATGGAGGATTTTTACAGGGAGTATTACAAAACAAACGTCGTTGGAGGAGAGCGTGCAGATGGATACACCTCCGAGAAGTCCTCCAGAGCCTCCAGCGGACGAGGAACTCCTGGATATGGTCGGAGCTGCACCGGTGCCAACTCAACTGAAGGAGCGACCTGAGATGACTGCGAAGCAGCGTTGGCATTGGGCCTACAATAAGATCATCATGCAGCTTAATGTAAGTTAACTGTTTTATTCTCTATTTTTAGGGGAATTAGCATGAGAGATAGGCTCTATACACACATAGCCCAGGCGCAAAATTTAAGGGATGAAAAATCACCCTGGATTTGCGTGGGAATTAATCGTTATACCGTTAATTTTAACAGCTTGATTTATCGTTTAGTACTCGAAAATTTCAGCACATTGGGCGTGATTAACCCCCTGTAATCGGATAGAATCCTTCCTAACGAATTTGCGTTGTCTTCAATTAACATGTAACCGCGGAAATATTCAAATTATCATAAATATTCATTTGCTTGCACAAATTCTCACGATGATGGTTTGACCTACAGTTGAGCAATACAATCCGTGCACACAGTATAAGGCCGGAAAATCTTTTGCCAAGTACATATTTGCTCAGACGACGCGCGAGCCAACGACCCCCCGTAGGCATATACTGAAAATTTCAAGGTAAAACCCGCATTGTATTTGCCATGAAAAAAAAAAAAAAAACGAAACCTTCACGATAGAACACCGACAAATGGCATTGTTTGTCACTGGTTCCCACGTAGACACATGTCGCAGTGTTCAATTGTAACCGTGAGCTTTGGGATTTTATTTTTATCCCGACCTTAGTCAGGGTTATTAGGTCACAGAGCGTCCATTGAACTTGTCTGATTGAGCAAATGTTTGATGCTAATGATACTCTTATTGCTAAGAGGTCTATTATGTTAAAAGAGTTGAGAAAATAGGTAGAAATATCCGGTCGAAGGCATTATTTGTGATCGATGAAAGATAATATTACTTGAGGGGGTGGTTTTTTACGTCTCCGCTTACCCAGCAAGAAGAGAGAAAGGCTTGGATTAACACTAGCTTACATGGAACTTCCATTAACACGAGCTTGTCCGTCCAAGTGGATATCACTCGATCGTGTGTGTGTGTGTACGTTCTCTTCAACTGGGTGACTCTCGACACCTGACTCTCACCAGTCGTGTCACAGGCGGAATATTGGAGCGGAAAAACGACGTGCTATCGTCACACGCTCATATACTTGACACATGAGTCGACAGAAATGCCACTGAGATCAATAGGAATAATATGACTTCTTAGAAATCAATTGACTCGATGGTTGAACTGAGGAGAAAGAAAGCCACATATCGACATGATTCTTTCTGTGTCATTATGCCTTGTGTCTTTATACTTGAATCAATCGTCGTGTATGCAACTCTGTTGACGACGAGATTGACTGCAAGATCAATGAGACTTTAGTTACTTGGGGAAAAAAACAAACAAATGTTGTTTGAATATTTTTTTCACGGAAAATTCGATGGAATTATTGTTTTATTATCAACACTTGGAGATTGACTGCGAAACTTTTGGGTTTTACTTTCAAGTAATTGTACAAAGTTCGGAGTTAGTAATATTCAACAAACTAATATTTTACTACTACTACTCGTCGTATAAATTAACACCAATCTCACAAAGTTAACAATACGCTAAAATATTTTACAGTGTTTTCAATTAAGATAACACCAAGTTGCTACGAGCATTTACCTCATTAATTCATCGACTAAATGTAATAAGCCGACATCCGGTTATAATCTATGTAGGCCAGCGGCCTGGAGCGACCATCGGAAGCCCCTATGATTGCCTGTATTCATCAGCAGCATTACCTTCTTCTCAAGGACCAACTTCCCGCAGCAACTGATGGCCGTTGGCCCAACGAATCGCGGCTGTCATTACTTTGACGGTAGATCGGACGCTTCACGAGTATCGCTCGTAGTCTTAGGGGGTCTCCAGCTGATAAACACGCATCGTAACTGCATGCTGAGAAGCAAGACTTTTATATATATATATATACGGAAATTGTCTGAGAATGTGTCTCATCGATTGAAACAACTTTGCGAGGGTCCAACACAGCGTGCAGGCTGTTGACCTGAGTGAAAAGCACCATGACGTCTTCTTAATGAACTTCCGGAACTCGATTCGACGGATCTTGGACACTTTCACTCTTTATTTCATCGTCGTACACGCTGGAGTTGACGTTACTGGTCACGACAACGACGCGTACGTCGTTGAAACTCGATTGAGAAGTCAGAAAGGAAGGCCAATCTCGTTTGATACACAATCAGCAGTAACATGCGACCTTGCTAACTGCCGCAACGACTTGAGATAACAGTAATGGCGGAATAATCAGTGTGTGTTGGTGACCGGATACCTATATTCCCAGGTTAAGATAAGCTTGCCAGTGAGTGTTGAGCTCGAGAACTAGAATGTTTGTGTCAGTATCGGTTAAACAACTTGTCTAAAGTCTTGTCGACGTGTGTACAATTATTTTACACGATTTGGACGATGAATCGTCGTGAAAAGTCGACAGAATGGGCGCTTTTGTTTCCCTTGAAAGCCGGACTGTTTGCTGTCAAGTCGTCCCTCTCGTCGCGAAGCATCAATCGCGAGAAAGAACGAATTATGAAGGAACAGAGAGTGCAGCTACGCAACAAAATGCGTCGACGATCTTCGCTGTCAGATTTGGACAAGTTGCAGTTCAATCAGACACGCTTACCCGATGTTGTGCGCGCATCAACGGAAAAGTGTACCACTGGCTCATTACCACAATCTCCAGCGCTGTCTCGCACCAATTTGGAGCTGTCCAGCAGTCAAGTACGAGGCAGCATCGGTGACTTGATGAACTTGAAGAAGTACGGTGGATCGTCGTGGAGTGTTAAGAGTGAAACTCTTATTGCTAAGTTTGTTCCTCTCAGCACAGTGACTCCCAGGCACAGTCCACCAATGGAATTGGACGTTGGAGATGGTGACAGGAGCCCTGTAGATGTTCAGACCAATGGAGAGCCTCCGACTGCTGCTCAACGCACGCAAAAACTCATTAAATTGATTAAAAAGCAGAGATACGTGGCTGTTTTGAGTCCTAGTAGCCTGAAAAAAGGAGATGTTGTGAGTTTCTATGCATAAGTATGCTGTGTGCTTTTTGTTCAACAATGCAATTCAATTTCAAATGTCTGGCTCATATCAAAGGCAATTAGTACCGCCCGACGATTTTGCTTAACAAGCAATAAAACCACACAGACAGTGGGATTTAGAGAGAATGCGTTTTTTTTTTAGTGCATTTAGGATTTAAATTGACGACGACTCTTCAGCCTGGCTGGACACTTGTTGGTTTAAATTGTTCCGCTTAGATAATTATTCATTTGTTCATCTATGCTGCAGGTGGATCATTAGTTGGTCTGGGCCACTGCTCTCCAAGCTCGCGCAATCGATTCCAATTCTCGTCGTCTGATTAATTTTGTAACATCGGGTACAGTTAGACAGTGCAATAACCTATTCTGTCGGGGGACACTTACATTTCGTAAAATATTCATTCGGTCCATGTTCACTCGTCCTCCTCTCGCAATTCACCGGGTCAACGTTCGCTCTCTTGCGCTCGATAAACTAACGCGCTGCAAGAGCATTGTTGTTTTGTAGACTTTTTTTTTCTCAAATGCTTCGTGCACATTTCAAAGTTTTGTTTTTGACGAAAATGCATCATGAATGTGGGTTAGAAGTGGCAAGTTTTGACCTGGAGTTCTTCTCACATCACAAGTTTTTATCACAAATTTTTGATGATAAAAATATCAAAGTTTTTCTAGTTTAATTGTTATAAAAAAAAAAAAAATTTTCGCACTTGGTCATTAATTTGATATTTTTTCCTTGGCATATGTCGGTTTATTATTATTATTATTATTATTATTATTATTATTATTTTATATTAGATTTTTCTTATTAAGTTGGGTTTTTCCCACAAAATTGACAGAGTGTCGATACACATTTCTTATAGTGGCCGTGCACACGGCAATAAATCTTGGTTTTAACTATTCTATACCTTTCCATACCAATATAAACTTTGATTCATGGGTTGAAGTGTCATCTATATCCACTAGGACATAAATAAGTCGAGTTCTCGTGACAGATAGTCATAGACGTGTTAAATTCTCGATATCTCTGCCTATAAACCACATTAAATTTATTTATGAATACATAAATGGGATGTTCGTGTTTTTAACAAATAAATGAGTATATCAATTAAGCATTTAATACAGTTATATATAGTTATATATGTCTGTACACAGATTATATTGAAAATCTGGAAATTGCACGCGACTTTGAAATATTTTTTTAAAACTTCCAATAGTGAATTTTTCTGTATGATTTTTTTATAGCATGAATACATTGCTTTTTATGTATATCCCGTCGTATACATAACCCGTCATAACTCCCGTGTATTTTTGAAAGTTATCAGCCTATCTTGTTTTGGGTTTCTCTATCTCATATATGAATAATCTAAAATAATATATTTACGCACAGTAAAATTTATTTACTGTCGTATGCATATTTATTTTATATATGAATAAATTGTGATTGTTGATTCGCAATCTCGTCGTAGATTCGATGATGGAGGAATGGAATTTTTTTAAAGAATAAAAAAAAATTGAAAAAGCGTTTAGAATTTTTTTTATATACAGCGAAAAGTTTTTTTTAAAGGATTATTTTTGATGTCGAAATAATAATAATTTTTTTGATTCAAAGCATCCATCAGAACATGTGATAAGAGTTGTCTAATATTTGTTTCGTTTGGATGAAAAATTTTACTAAAGTTTTAACTGTGTTAATTTTTTTTGCTATTTAATTCTAAATACAGATTACGTGAAAAATGTATTTAAATTTTGCTCAGTCGATGGTAAAAATTTTAATGATGTTTTGAGGTAAATTTACCATATAAATGGTCATGAAATATAATTTGATATACGATCAAAGAATTATTTAATGAAATTAGCACCGTGCCAAATTAAAATCACGTCTTTTTGCTACGCCAAGCAGAGAAAACGTGTTTTGAATAATTTCAATTTTACCATCTAGATATACTTGATATATTTTGTGTTAGTAAATTATCAAGTGTTGCCTCATTATTCTTGAATTAAAGTGACCTTTTATTCATTTATTATTTTTTTTTTTAAAAGCGTTTTATTCATTGACATATACTTGCATGCTTTTAAAGTTCTGAAAATTAATGGGTAATGATATCTGCAAAAGTTAACACTTTATTATTCTTTTTCTCTTAGAGTCGAATGTAATTTTTTATTATTTTTCCTTAGAAGTTTATATTTTATTTTCCTCATTTGCTGACTGCTGCAGTAGCAGCAAATGGTCCCGTGCAAATGCTTTCACTTGCTTTTTCCAGGTGTATTTTTTTATTGTATATATATTCTTGTATATGATTTTTTTTCGATCGTTTTTTAGCGCAAATTCTCGACGTTCACTGGCGGCGAGTGCTCGAGATATTCAGTGTCTTTCCTCTTCGGTGCTCCCTTTACGTTTTTGTGTGTCAAAAGACACTTCGTTCGTGCACCATCGCCCAAAGACTTTGATGCAGCATTGCCTACTGCTTGTCTCACTTTGCTCGTTCTGTACTCGGCTTGTTAAACATTTTTCAAATCTTTCTATATGTTCATATAGAGGATTGATTTGACAAACGATGTATCATTCAAGCGCTTTTCCCCCGTTGATTCATTGTCTATAAAAAAAAAACCGATGAAAAGACAAAACGTTTGAATTTTGCTTCTCTCTCGGAATTTTTCATCGGCAAACGCTTTAAAAGCCTCTCGATTTCCACTTCAATTCATTTTATCATAAAAAAAATTATCCTGCTTCAGGCTTCTGACTTTTATAAACAATCCAATTGATCCGTGAATTCGGATTTTTAATGTATTCAAATAAAATTTTTTCAACTACAAATATCACTAAAATATTATTTGTGCTTATCAGTGTGTGCGTGCCATGTAGTCTTGTAGGTAATTTTATATATCAAGATATAGGTGTAAAAATCACCGGCCTTATCGCTTAAGATTACATAGAATGTGTAAAACGTGATAGTCGCATATTATATGTCGATACTCTCAGCACCGCGAAGGAATAAGCAAGATCGGTTAAGTCGATGGCTGCACTTCCGGGGGTAGGTTATCGCTCGGGGAGACCCACTATATATCGGGGCGCTTAAGAAAGAGAAAAATGGCCTTGTCATATGGCGCACATGTCGCTCTTATTGTGTGACATATCGAGTTTGTAAATATATTCAAATCCCATCTCGATAAAAAATTTCTTATTTTTCCTTCTCAATTTTAAATAGGTTTTTTTTTCTATTTTTTAATGATAAAAAAATATGAAATTATAGTGGATTTCTTTTCGGTTTCAATTCATCTGAAAAATGAATAGTTCTTAGTTCCTTCATCCCCCTGATAGTGATTGAGCAATTCATTTTATATTTTTTTATATCAATATTCATTAGAGAAACAAAAAAAAATACTTCAAAGAAACTGTAAAAAAAAGCTCGATTTTTTTTGAGTTTCCTCGATTGAAGAGGTTGAATGCATGCCATTGAACATGTCACATGATGCACTTGGAGTATTGCCAAATGGAGTTATAAGGAGTAAAGCGGAAAGGTTGAATTTTTTTTTTTACATTCGTCAAGAAACTTTTTTTTTTTTTCTAAATCGCTTCAAGAGGTTTAGAATGCAGAGTTTTTTTCCTTTTTGGATTTGAATTTGGGATTTTTTTTGCGGGTGATTTTTGGGGATACATTCAAGTACTTGTAATAAAATGGTTGTGACCCAGTTTAGTTACAGAATATGATTTTCCTACCTCTTAAATGTTCAAGTATTCCGTTTTCCATCGCCCCCACACATGTTTAACCACGTATGCCACCATTATCCATCCCTTTTTTTATACCATCGGTATTAAATTAGAAAATGCCTGGGGTTGAATGTGTGTTGGATTCTGAATGAAACTTGACACAGAGGTCGCGCAAATATTTGAGAATAATTTCTATATATAGTTATAGTTAGTCATGCGTGTTAAATACGAAAAATAACTTGAAAATAGTTGATGAATTTTTTTTATTTAAAATAATTTTTGTGGCTTAAATGCTTGAGAGCTCATTTTACACTTGAATTGACTCGGAATATCAAATTGAATTTTTTTTGGAAAATCATGCGGAAAGTATTGAACAGATGAATAATTCTTTATTGGTGAATAATATTGAAAATTTATATTGTTTCTTTCAAATTTCACCATATTTTTTTAAAGATTCTATAGGGTATGATAAACATAACATTTTTTGTACGATATCTTTTTTTATTCTTCATAAAGAAAAATTAATTAAAAATTTATTTTCCATTTTTCGTAAACATAACAAGTTTAAGAGAAAAAATGTAGTATACAGAGTCATATTTCATATTATATCGTCGTATAATATAAAACATTATTTTTTCTCGAAATTACCGTGCATAAGATACACGATGGACAGAATACCTTTCTCTTTTCATCTTTATCCATCTGGTTATTTTTTTTTCTTTCAGTAAAATCCTTGCAAAAAATATTTATCAATTTTTTAATTTTTTTTTTGCTTGCCGACATAAACAAAAAAAAAATACAATTATTCTATTCGATAATGTGTCGTATGCTTTTTTTTTTTATAAAAGAAAAACTTTTTCTAAGATTATAAATTTTCATGAATATATATATTTTTTGCTTGACTAACATTTCATGCAACAAATATATTCAGGTAAAAATAGAATAAAAAATGTGCGCAATAATTTTCATCATAAATTCAATTATAAAGATTTTAATTTGTGATAGCTAATCATTTTCTACGTTGAAATGTTTTGGAATATTTTCCGTGGAAGGGATGAAATACGTGGTGAACCAGTTCTGAAAGCCAGAGTAGAAATGAAAACGTTGTAATTATCCCGTTAGTGCAACTTATGAATATTTATGAGCTCGAGCAAATAATATACATACACGAAACGTGCAGGAGTTATTTCGCCCTGTGTGGCTCCTCAGATGCATTCCAAGGGGTCTGGACACTCCATTATGCCAACTAGATTACCGAAGGGTGCTGGGTGTACACTGAGAACAAAGGGGCGACGAGAAAAAGAATAAAAATAAAATCATTATGGCTATTTTAAATGTCACTAATAAATTTTTTTTCTTCTCTTTTTTCAGGTGAGTACAAAAAAAAAATAAATTATATCTGGACACATCTTGTGAACTTGTTGCTGTGACGATCGATGGTAGAGGGTGAGTATTTTATACGATTTACAAAAGCTTTGCCTCGGGAATTTCAAGGAAATATTATATATACTGTATACTCTGAAGGCTCTGTGTTTGTGCGTGTATTAATCATGGAATTAATTTCATGAGAATTGTGTGCTTGATCTCGAGCTGACTGTTTGACTTCTATTGTTCTCCTTGTTGATGATAAGGGATGCAAGCATCAAGTAAATTGAGATAACAGATGTTTCGGCTGCATCGTAACTCACCAGGGCGCATTTCTCTGCTATGTCGCTGTATGAGTTTGACGTATAATAATGAAGATTTTCACATAAATAATGTGATCTTTATTATTTTTTTTTTCCACAATTTGATACTAATTACTTCGATAAAAATTCTTGAAAATATTTTTTCCCTCTTAAAAATACCCTACATTTAACGTATCAATTATTTTTTGCCTTTTAATTGATTAAATAGTAATTTAATTTATAATCACTGTTTTTAAGCATTCAAATGAAAGTTGGCAAACTTTGAATTTGTAAATGCTATTAAAAGTTGCATTTTCATCAAATTTAATTTAATTGAAATATTTTATTTAGATTTGTTTTTCTAATAGTTGAGTTGATTTTTTTTTTCGTGTTGAATCAATTTTTTATGTTTTATTTTTGACGTTGTTTTTTAGATATTGAAATTTTATGAAGTTTTATCTGCGTATTAAAAATTTTCATTACTTATAATGATGATATATGTACGATAAACGTGTGCGATGTAAAATAATAAAAATGCAAGGCATATATAAAACGTCGACATATTGCACACGATGCCTTCCATGAATATTTAAATGATCCCTTGCGCGACGAGGGGAAACAACCGGTGACAATGGTGTCGCACGATTGTGCCTTTATACAACCGCACACCACACTACTTGTGTATTGTTATTACTACGCACATGAGCATCAGTGGGGAAGGATGTATATGTAGGCCAACTCTGTGAATACGCGTATATGCATGTATATTTTCATAACATTCTTGTATATAGAGAAAGCATCATATCCGAGTCGTCACACCAATTACACACACGTCAAACTCTAACTTTTGTCTCTAGCCAGCAGTAGAAAATTTTGCACAGAGGTGCAATAAGTTGTTGAGGGTTGTTAATCACCCCTGTTGGATTAAAATTCTTTACCAATTCACTTCTAATATTTTTTATTTATATTTTACCAATGACAAAAAAAATTGCAATTAATTTTTTTTTACTTTTTCAAATCTGCACATTGTTTCATGCGGTCATTCCATGGTTTTTTATTTAGAAATTTGATCGGAAAAAAATTTTTTCCGAAAGAAAATTTAATTACAAGCATTATTAGTTGTACATTTTTTTTTTTTTGCTGAAAAAAAAATATTGTGACCTATAAAAGAAGGATGTAGCGTGTATAATTTCAAGTAAAAGGATGGTAATTATCGAGATAAAACATATCGTGATGGGTATTGCTTATAAATGAGTATTTAAAATGTCTATAGAAGCGATGTTTACTATTGAACCAATATAATTATGTTTCGATCGAGAATAGTGTGTCGTTACGATTGTTATCGATGGGCCACTCTCGATATAACAATATATGGTATAGCCTAGTGAACTCGTGAGGAGTCATTAAAAGGCCAGGAATCGCGTTGGCTGGTCACGCGATCGTCTTCACGATGAGGAGGCTACTCCCGCGGCGCGTCGTATTAAGCTTCGCCATGTGTATACTTATGTGCCATTGGGCTTGTTTCCCAGCTTGGCCAATTTGTCGTAGTCTTCCTGAAACACTTAATTGGCACTCGCCTCACTCTCTCTCGTCGCATGTATTTTGCTAATTCAAAACACGAAAGCTGTTGCTTCCTTGGCATCGTCAGTAAATTGATTAATTGACTCGTCGTATTGAAAACACTTTTTTATTATTTCTCAATAAAATTAGAATTTATTTTTTTTTTAGTGGGGAAACGTTAATTTGTCGGTGTGGATATGTATTTAGATCTCGTTTTTATTCAAAACATTTCGCCCGTTTTCCGGGGCCTCAATCACGTCAATTTACCTACAAAGACTCGGTTCATTGGAGCAGTTTGATTACAGAGGGCTTCGATTGAATGATAAAACGAGATTTTTTTCTTCTCCGTTTTTTATAAATTGAGTACCAGCAGCTATTACACGATTTAGCCCTGTTTGATCGGCGGTAATCTGCTGCCAATTCCGGACACCCTACCAAAATGGTACGATAATTATCGTGGCTGGTTGCGCAGCAATTTCGTATATATATATATTTATTATCCAACTAATCATCCATTTTGACAAATGATGATTCACTGCATGGCGTGTCAGTCATGATACGCAGGGAATATCTTGACAGCAATCGATATTTCATTTGGGATATTTCGTTAAAAAATGCGTAAATAAATTTTTTTCTTTACACTTTTTGAACGTGTGAAAATGATGGGAATATTTTATATCAATATCAATTTATCAAACTTGATTTATTAATCAAGTTGAAACACACAAATTTTGTTCAATACTAATTATTTTCAGAGATAAATTTGTTTATTTATTTTTTGAAGGGGTGAAAATAAATCTTTGTTTTTAGGATGCTATATTTTCCATCCAACGGAAAATTAAGAAAGTAAATAAGAGAGAGCAGGCAAAGGGTGTAAAAAATTATACGTGAATGTAGTAGATTAAACAGATCTTTTGATTATTTATTTGTACTATTTTTATGTCATTTTTCTATTCACTTGTGCCGGTATATACACACTTGGTAAGGCTATGAATGTTTTTCTCAGGGATTTCACATACTTTAGTCCTGTGGTTGAGCGCGATAACAGCGACTAAAACGTAGTTGAGAGAGAGGATATTGCAAGAGCTTGACCTCGTTTTTCTTCCCCTGTGGAAGATTTTCATCTTGCTATGCTCTCATTATAAACACAAAGTGCATCAGTATATAAAAAGTCTTTTTTTTTATAAATTAAATTATTTTTTTTTTTCTTTAAATAAACTATTTCTCTGCATATATATTTAAGTAGTCCCGATTAAAATATATGAAGAATAAAAATATTAAATTGTTTTTGATATTTATTTATTTATTTAATTTGAAATTGGGTGTAAATTTTGTGTAGTTGAGTAATGTGAATATTTTATGAAATAATATGTTTAATTATTATTACAAAATATTGCTGGGTGTTTCGTTTTATTCAAGGGCTGCTTCACGATTTAATTTCGTGGATTTCAAAGAGATTATTTCGCTAAACAAACGACAAAAATTTTTGCTTTCCATCAATTAACAATTTTTTTTTTTTTAGACTATTTAGTATTTTTTCTTTATTTTTTTTTGGGCATTAAAAAAATTTTTTTTCTTGTGTGTAAATAAACTGGCAGTTGATTTGGGATGTTTTTTTTTCGAAAAAATATCAAATCGCAGTAGACTTGAGTGGTGCGTCAGGATTTTCCTGAGAGCGTCTGATGTCTGACTAATGATTGATCAGTTCTACTTATTCACTCTGAGTATACATATGCGTTGATATAAGTCAGGAATTTGTCGGACGATAGGGGAACTTTTTTTTCTTCATTTGACTGGAAATGTGATTAGGGATATTGATTGCTTTTAGGAAATTTGAGACTAAAGTGCTCACGAGGGACGAGAGATTTAATTAATTTGATTGATCGTAATCCTTTGGGTCGTGTAAACGACCACCAATTTATATCATGGTTAATTTATATTATCACATCTTCAAAACTATTTATCACTGTTTTATATACGCCTAATATGTGAATTCAATCGTAAAACTCTTTTGTTATACATCGACTTTATAATATTTTTTATTTCAACATAAAATTTCTATTTTTTCAATTTTTTTGTTCGTTTGATATATTTATATAAAAATCAAATTTTAATTATTTATATAATCTAGTTGAATGCAAATTTAAAATTAAAAATTTTGGATTTTTTTTTATTTTATTGAATTTATTAGACTCATTGTATAGCTTTGGGCGTTGGAATTTTTTTTTTTTTAGTTTCTCAAGTTCGTTTTGATTAGAAAAAAATTTTATATAAGAAAATAGAAGGTTAAATCGTTAAAGTTCGATAATTTTCAATCTAGCTAATTTAACAACTAAAACTCGGCCTATCTTTGACAGGAATTTGAAATTAATTTAACAATTCCGTTAGAAGTTAGTTGTGGGTAGTAAAGTTTGTTTCAGTATATGTATTACTCTTCTATTCGTATACATACACGTGTATGAAACTCGAGCGTGAGGTTTATTGGGCCGCCATTTCATTTGGGCAGGCGAGGATAACGAGCGATTGTGTACTTTAAACATAAAATATGTACGGGCGCGCCAAGTGTGTACTTGTCCAGGTCGTTTTACCCGAAATCAATATACAACTGACCCATGGATCGCCTTATCCAGAATCATACACACACTATCTGCATGCCTTTTTTAAACAGCGCAAAAAAAAAAAAAAATGAGAAAAACACATTCATCATAATCTCTGCATAATTTGGTTCTTTTACAATTTAGAATTTATTCAGATTAAAAAAAAAAACAATTAAAAAAAAACAATACCTCAATTAAATCATTGCGAGAGAGAAAGGAAAAGGAAGAAAACGTGGATTATAGTTCAGGGCAGACTCTCGTGGAGCGCCACGACGACACATCTCCACACACAGTTGAGAAAATCAATATGGCGGCTGCTCATGACAGCGTGGCCATAGTCTTCGTCTTCGACCATTTTCCATTTTTTTTTTGTATATTTTTGTTCCACATTTTCTCTTTCATTCTATGAATATTTCCTTTTTTCTTCATAGTATTTCTCTTTTTTTTTAGTCCTGTTTGGGAACTAGAGATGCGTTCCAGTGTGCAATCTGGGGCGAGAATGTTCCCAATCTCAAATTCCATTGGTTCTTTCTTCAGAAGTCAAGTTTTTCCACGTGTTTTTATATTGAAATTGTTTAAAATTCTTTAACATTAAAGATTTTTATACAGTTATATGGGAAAGTTTTAAAAACTTGAAATATAGAATTAAAATAATTCGGGAATTGAATTTTCCTAATTTTAGATATATTAGTAATTTGCTTTTATCTAAGGGAAATGTTTTTCTTTTTAGGATTCTAACAAGTTCGTTTTTTTGTTCAATACGCGAGTCAATAATCTAGAAATATTTATTATTTATTGTTTTGAAGTGACATTTACCGATGGGAATATTTTCTTTAGGCTAAAAAATAAAAAAAAAAATGATTACACTCTTGAGAAAATTATTTTCCAACTCGGCAGAATGCTCGTGCGAAATATTAGTGCCCAGAGGAGAGAAAAAAAAAAGGGAAAAAAATTAAAAAACAATTTTTTTTTCACACTGTTTTTGTCGCAGTAGATACTGTCCGACTTGGGTAAGACATGACGCGGCGTGTGTTGGAAGGTGGGCGAGAATCAAGTGGGGATAGCTCCTGTTCGCCCTAGCGCAAGCTACGTTCTTGCACGTAGCGCTTGCGCGCCCTCTCTCATCCCCTCGCTCCTCTTGGCCGCCGGGAGTCCAGGAGGGGGGCTTTATCGAGGGAGGCAAGCTCCGCCGTTTAGTAGCGAGGGTACACGTTGTACCAGCCGGCAGTAGGCAAAGCCGTGCGGCCTACTGCTTGCAACTGACTCGCGTCCACTCGATTTTGATCCTTGTCTCGAACAAAAAAATATATTATAATATCCCCTGTACAATAAAATCCACCCTCTGAAGCACTATTCTCTTTCTATAAAATTATAAATAATGTGAATAAAATTTTCTCGATTTGATCGATTATTCAAATTATATCAAATTTAAATTAAACTTGCCGATGTTGAAAATTTTAAATACAGTGATTAAAGTGATACAAATGTGCTCGAAGGATATATTACCCTCAAGATCTACTGGATAATAATAATACAGTATTTTTTAATTCATCATAAATTTAAAAAAATATTAAATTTTTAATTAGAGTGAGGATATATGAGACAAAGAAAATTGTTTTCATTTTGAAATCTATTTGTTTTTGCGAGGCAGAGGTTAAAATTCAAGATGGAGGGTGTATGTATGTGTGTTGCTGGGTTATGTTGAGAAAGCAAGAAGTCTTTTTTAGTAAGATCGATGATGTAGCCAGATTTTTTCTCCTTTTTCTCGTTCTGTCAGTCATCATTTTTTTTGTGACTAAATGAAAAATTATGAATTTTCTTTTTTACTCTCAGCCATATTTTTTTAACTCAATGTATACCGTTTGGTGAAAGGAAATTTCTTCTCGGCTGTCGAAACAAAAATTTTGGTTCATAATTTCTTTACGCGTCGCAAAGTGCAAGAAAATTTCTTCTTGGCTGTCGATAAAAAAAATTTGGTTCATAATTTCTTTACGCGTCGCGCGTCGCAAAGTGCAAGAAAATTTCTTCTTGGCTGTCGATAAAAAAATTTTGGTTCATAATTTCTTTACGCGTCGCGAAGATACGAAGTCTTGTCAACTGCGATCACTTGGTACATCGCTTTAATCGATCCTCTTCTCCACTGACTTATGAGACAGCAAGGGTGGTACAGGGTGCAGGGAACGTGCAGGATGAAAAGACAAGGACTTTTGTAAACTGGAAGTATATATAGTTGATGTTGAAACTAGAATAGACTTCGGTGAAATATTTCAGCGAGTTTGATTTTACTTTTTAGTCTGCCTTTTTCGCGCGGCACGTTACTGGTATGATATAAAATTTTTTTTTGTATTAAATTCTCAATTATTTCAGAACATTCGCACGTTTTTACAACTTTATCGCAATCTTTCTTCCTGAGTGTTTTATATGATGTAGTCTTTTATACCGATCAGGTTCATAAAATTTTAAATTTCTAACAGACATTCTGTTTTATTACTTTCGATAAATCGAGCAATTAAAAATATTTTACTTTGAGAATTTATACAAAAAAAAAAAATTTTTTTTCAACATTCTGATATTTAGGAACAATTGATTTTTCGGTTTTTACTTGAAACTTTATATGTTCAATACTCTCTTACGAGTGAGTAGGAAAAAAATCTGAGACTTTTCTTTCAATCGGTAAAAACGCGAATTCACTGGGGGCAAGTTTAAACTTTTGAAAATATCATTTGTAAAAAGTTTTCAATGTGAAAAAATGTCGCAAGATACTTTCCGTATTTTTAAAAGTTTTTTTGTTCACAACAGTTTATAGTGTAAATTTTTATAGGATAGAGGATTTGTATTTAAACTCTGTTAAATATAGACCAACAATTACTCTTCTTGCATGGGCACAAATAACGATTAGTTGAATATAAGGACTTGTACATAACTTTTGGTGGTGCTTTGACTCAAATTGAGATGGAAGTTTTAGTTGGTTATAGTGTTGAAATAGGCCAATATAGCATAGGTTGTTTTGTCGAAATACCCAGAGGGGCTTCATGCATATGTTGCCACCACTCGAAATTGATGGGATTTTTTTGGTAGATATCCATTCGTATACCATCGGTTATCATTATTCTCTATTGCTTTTAAATTTATTTATGTTGCAGTCAGCGGGACACTGCGATACTTTGTCGACGGAAATGCAATTATTTAAGTATATATCGTATGTTTAGAGCGTGGTTGGTTTGCTGCTTAAATTATTCAACAACTTTGTTGTGACTTTGTCCGTGTATCGCGATAGTTCGTAGAAAATTACATGCAATCGGTATATAGATAACCTAGGCTAAAGCTTTTTTTGCGCGCGAGCTTTTTTCTCAGTGGCCATCGACGAGCTTGCGATAATCCCCTCTAGTATTTGGAACAATCGCTCAACGAAGCAAAAAAATAAACAACATTTTCTAGACTATATGTAGGATCAAATCGACTAGTGGATTATGTGATTTACCGTTGTATATTTTGTTGTTTTTTTTATTTACTTTTCAAACTCATCTGGAATTTTTTCATCTTGAATTTATCAGTAATCTCTTTATTTGACTTTATTTTAGTTTTTTTTTGTTTTCAATTTAATTGGAGAATTTTATTTTCGATATGAAAAAAAAAAACTGTTCAGTTTTATCGGGAAATTGATATCCTGTGTTGATCGACACTGATTAAATTTTTTATTGAGAAAATCTATATTTTGGTTTGATAAAATTAAAACTGTCAGAGAAAATATTGATTTTGACGTATAAATACAAGAAATATTTTTCTTTAATGAATTAAATTTTATAGATTATAAAATCAATTTTTTATTTTACTAAAAATTTTATATTTATACAAGACGTGACTCGATTATATACAATGAAAAATTGAAAATTGAAATGGTAAAATTTAAAAGGGGGGGGGACTCACAGCTAGTTGACAAGTTGAAAATGATTTGCTCATGACCTGCCACAAGGAACAATGCCATTTATTCGTCATGACAGTTAATAACTCACTGAATATATTTCTAACGTTAAAATTTCAGTGTTCCTCATGAAGCTACGATAGTGTTGGTGTGTCGACGAGAAAATAATAGACAGAAAAGAGGAAAAAAAATTTTTTGGAAAAAATTGGAATTTTTATGTTGAGTGGATAAAAACTTGCGAGTAGATAGTTTTAAATAGATAGTGAATAATTTAATAAAAGAAAAAATACTAATTAAATCATGAATTCTATTGAAATAAATTAAAAAAATTAAATTCTCCCGAAAAAATTACTAAATCAACGTGACTAACTATTATAAATTAATATACAATCGATTTTGTGTGTATATGTGTGCACCAGAGGAGACTGAAAAAAAAAACGACCAATCGAATACTGTCAATTATTAGAAGAAATATATTCTGTGATGTTGATAAAGTTCAATTCAACAAAAATTTTATTTTTTTTTTTGTGTAAATATTAAAAAAAAAAAAATTAACAACGAAGTGAGACAAATGGTGACTGGGCCTAAAACAGTGAAAAATAGTGAATGTCATGGAATTTTAATTTTATTGTTGTACCTGATAATAAATGAGTATAAAAATGGTGTCTTGTGGGTAGCAGTGATGAAGGTAAGATTAGACAGCGCAGGATGAATTAATTTATGCACATCGTATATATAGATATGCGGTCTGCGGCAGTTTCCATGGCGGCTAGGGTCGGTGAGGAGACGGTCTTGGGTATACACTTTGGCAATGACATGACATTTCGGGAGCTTGATTCGGTGATAAAACTAGTCGTGCCAAGCTCATAGTGAAATATAGTAAATTCCCGCGTTTCCGTGCTTAAATCGCACCACATATGTTGGTGCTAACAATGAAAAAAGTGGTTATGTGCCAAAAAGACACTTGTTGAAACATCTATAAGCGTCATTGATATTCGTTCAGCCAAAATTGCAGTGTATTACGATGAATTTAGATATAGTTCCACATTTTTTGTCCATAAAACTACCCTAAAAACTCATAAAAAAAATTTTTTCTCATCAAAAATCAATAGATAAAATTTTAAATCATTTTTTTGAGTAACAAACATATGCAAGTATAATCAAAGGTTCGGAGGCATTACAGTGATATCTGAATTGCAAACATATGTGTCAAATGTACACTGTTGCCACATCTGCGGTTATTGGCAACTCTATCATATCCTAACTCCTATTCCCTATACATATACGTATATATCGTCAGCACACAATATGGTATCCATCGAGTTTCTCCATGATCGATTACTACAATCGAGTTATATGTCATTATATTATATAAAAGAAAAGGAAAAAAAAATTGACAAATAGTGCAGTTTTTATTTTAAGAAGTTTTTCATCTCAAATAATTTTTATACCGATTCTCTGGGGTGGGTAGCAGATTGATCCATAATTGAGTGCTGAGTTTCAAATGGTGCCAACTAGAAGTCTGCAAGAAAGAGGGCGGGCAAGAGCTTTAGGGCAAAGACACTGAGAGGCTATAGGGTTGAAAGTGCAAATTCAAGTACAGGATGAAGCAGCAAGACGATGACGAAAAGTCAATGGCTCTTATTGTATCGATTTTGAATATTATTTCGAAGTTTTTAAGATAATATATTCACTTAATATGTTCACAAATCGATCAGAAATTAAATTTCAACTTGAAATATTTTATTTAACAATTTTTAATATTTCATAATTTAATGTGTTTATATTAAAAAAGTTTGGAACCATTTGTTTTTTAATTTAATGGGGAAAACTGACAGATTCAGTTCACATTGATTATTATTAATACGAGTATCAAAAATTAGTTTAGTTTAGAATATTTTTATTAAATTGAATGATATCAATCTAAGCGTAATAGAGTATAATCCGATCGCATATATGGTTGTAGAGAAATGACAAACTGCCGGCGCACTCTGTTATAATTGGAGCACACAGTCAGGTTATGCTCAGTTGTCAGTTTCGTGTGTTGAATTGTTCTATATTCGAGGCTATTTGCCACAGTAAACACAGCTGACCAAACGGAATTTGTTTTTATCTAGATAACCATATTTTAAATTTTTATTATATTATTATCATATATGCTTAATAATATTATCACAATATCTAATTTACTTTTAACAGTATAGTTATCAAATACAGAGTGATGTGATAATCAATTGGAAATACGATTTAGAAATAGAAGCACCGTGTCATACAATTCCTGCGTTGCAAAATTGCATCGAGTTCCGCCATGTTGAACAGTGCCTATAAACTTGGACCACAATTCCTTAGCATCCATCTAGTCCTACTAATAGGATTGCTGCAGAATCCTAGACACCGATTATTCTCCAACATATAAGATGCATCCACATATTTATACATATATGTTGTTCTCTCAAACATACAAATACATGAATCAAAACTTAAAACTAGTTTCATATTGAGAAATAGTTGTTGACAGAGAGGATAAACTTTAATACATACGTAAATTTAAATTTCTGAATCAAATGATAACATGTGAAATTTTAAATTTTAACTCGCAAAATTTTGTTACATATTCTCAGTATAGGATATTGTAGTTTGTCTTAAAATATAAGATTAGGATTTTTTAATTGTTAGCAAAAGATTTTTAGTATGATGTTGTAAGCGTTAAAATAATACAGATAAAGGTACATTATTATGTTTATAGGTTTAATGAAGGCTAAGCAATAGTTGAGGAATAAAACGATGTATGTAATAGCAACGGTATAAAGTATGAAATGGTCTTTTTTATATGAATATGAAGGACATAAAACTGAAGCACATTACATGAGGAGAAGTATAGGGGACGCGACGACTATTATACTAACCCCTCCTTGACACGCCCTCGATGAACTCTGAGAACTCTCACACGTCGATTATAACTACAAGATCGTATGTGACTATACGTGAATTCCAGACTCTATGGCATTTCTAAAGTAAGATTCCTAAGATACATCCACATCGGCCAGGGATTTAATTAAACCGGTAATTGAGCTTTGTGCTGAGAGTTTTTGTTTTCGTTTTTTATTTGCAATAGTAAAACTGAAATAAACTCGCTCTCTGTTGCACTATACGTGTGGCCTCGTAAATCCATCAGTGAATTCCATCACGCGGTCTAATTTCTAATCCAACTGAAACTGGAAAAGAGACTTTTCGTGAGTTGGTGTGGAAAGTGCATCGCGCGCGGACGCTGCGGCAGTGAAACGAAGAGTATAGAAGTGAGCATGAAAATTGTTGGGGCAGTAAATTCACAGTTTAATATATATGCAATGAATTTAAGTATATCTGATATGATTCGCAATGTCTATAGACTATCTAAATATAGGTCTTTATATTTTGTATATATATGTACACACATATATAAGCATGGAAAGTATAGAGGACGGAAACTTACCGTGCCACAAAACTTTGTTTCTCGAACGTGCGCCGACCATGCGCTGCTCCTTCAAGCCCATGAAGTAAATTGTAAACTCAATTTATTATGGAGATAATGGACCATAATAATAGTAAGTAAAGACTTGGCGGTAGTGCGGAATATAATCAAACGCCATTATTCTTTTTAAAAAATTGCTTTGGAAACTGACAGTCTATTGAAATTTCTTATTTTTCAAATTTTACAGCGAGAAAAGACAGTATTTTAAATTATAATGTTATTATTCATTCTATTATTTCGTTAGAAAAAAACTCAATTTCTTGATTTTTTTAAAACTCTTTTGCGCTGTAATAAATTTTTTTTTAATAGATATTTTTATTTATGTATTTAGGTTAAAAGTTGATTAACCTAAATTCTTGAATAAACTGTGCCACCATTAAGTCACGAGCAAAGCTCGCAATGCTGGATTGTTTGACTTATCAATTTGTTTGTTTAAGTCTGCTCTAAACTTATATCCAATTGAAATCGTAGAGGAGACCACCTTTTCAGTCACGTTGTCAATGTTGTTTCAGTGGCTCCAGGAAGTCCTTAGCAAATTGAACTTTCCGCTGTTGACGTCAAGCCTTTCACAGTGATTCACATCAGGATATATCCTATACCTGTGATATTTACTTCTCACAAGGTGATGAGGATAATTGTTTGGCCAAGCGTTTTTCATTGAATTATCACCTGTCGAGGTTGTCCCGAAGTCCTATCTCACTAATTTATCACTTGGCATTCAATGCCATGTGTTTTTGATTTGATTCATTTCCGCCTAGATTTTACTCTCACGTACAGCTCTTATTTTTTTAACGGCAAATTCACTCATCTACCCAGTCATGTTATTGCTAGCAACGCATTTCCGTTATCTCGTATACAATAAATCGCGAATCGAATGTCATATAATGTTTCATGTCCATTAAAATTTACGACATGTACGACTATATTTCGAAAAAAAAAAAAATCGTTTATCCCTTTAAAAAATAAAATTGAAGTTCTATTGTGACCTTGATAAATATAATTTTACCCTTGGGTTAAGATATCATCTGATTACGTGTGATAGTAAAACTGTAATATCAGCTAATTTACGGTGAAATAATACAATTTTTTTTATTGCTGAATATTTTTAAAATTGTTGGAATTTTTTTAAAAAAGAAATTCATTTATTTATTTATTTATTAGTTGTATCTCAAGCGATAAAAAATCTCAAGGGTATACTGTAATTTCCATAATTTAAAAATTTTTGCAACTAAAATTTTTCTTTTATGTCTTCATATATATGTATATAAAAAGTTTCGAATTTTTTTTTTTCACACCTTTGGGGCTTGGAGTTTTCAACTAAATTTTTCTGTCAAGTCGTCTGCATTTGCGAAGATACGAGCTTTTAGGTACTGGCTTTTTTAATAAAGAAGAGATAGCGAAAAAAAAATCAATTTGCAAAGTTGAAGAAAGTTGGACGAGGAAGAATGATAGTGGGAGGAGAAAAATATAAATGCCAGATCCTTTGAACACCGATAAAATAATATATGTGTGTGTGGGTTTGATAGTGGAAGTGAAGAGTACACTGTGACAGGGGGTGAATTTTTTTCTACAAGATATGAGAGTCAACGGGGATGAGGGATAAAAAGGGGGAGACGTTGGGCCAATTACGTGAAATCGATTGGCTTCGATAGTTATCAAAGGAGGTCACAAGCTCGTTCGGGTTGGACACTGACATTTCGTACACATTCCTCTGCCACCATGCTCAAGATAAAGATTGCAGAGGCATAGAGACCACTATTTTGACACAAGCATCTTGATACAAAATAAAGCAGCAGACAGTATACAAGTTTTCAATCGGTTCTCAAATAATCTTGACAGCTTTTTTAATTTAGCAATATATATTAAAGAAAAAACGACACTTCATTGAAAAAAAAAAAAATCTGATTTATTTACCCTTGCTCAAAGTTTCTTTTACGCTCATCTTCAAATAAAATTCCGATATAATGTTCAAGCAGGCTTGAGAAATTTTTTCCATATTGACGTGTATACTCCACTGAAGAATATTTTTTAAATGTAAAGAATATTCTCGATTTATCAAAGCAAGACCATTTTTATTTGAAAAAAAAAAAAACATAAAAAATTTTCATTTTAAACTGAACTATTTTAGATTTTTTTATTAAGTAAGTATAAGTAATAGAAAAAATTTTTCTAATGTTATTTCAACGTTTCAAGTTTGAGAAAATGGGAGAGAAACTGATAATAAGAAAGAATAATGTAATAAAAAAATATCTCTACTTATTTCACTGGGGACTACAGCTAATAATCTTATCCATAAGTTCTACAAGATCCTAAATTAAAATAAATCTGGTAAAATCCATTGGAATAAAGCCTAAGAAGTTAAAGCTGAGCTTTTATAATCCTGTAGGTGTTTGATATAGTCAGGGCCTATATATTGAATTCTCGTATAAGTAATCTCACTTTCTGGGCTTCAATACACCTGAAACACACGTTTTGCTGGGTGTAAAAATTTGTTATATACCTTAAATCATTTAATATTATTAGGTAAAATCTAAAATATCTGAGTATTAGTTGTTTTTCCACGGTATTACACATGCTAGAATGATGTTTTTGTGTGTGCCTCCTGCCAGACAAGACAGATATTGTGTGTTCACTTTCCCACCGAGGAAAAGTGGACGCTGTGGGGGATGAGTAAGAAAGGGCAGGATTGATGGACATGCCGGGAAGTATAGGAGTTAAATTACGAAAGAATAATGGCTATACTCTCACATGCAGTCGAGGTGAGATATCCCCAAGTGGGTCAGGGGTTTTTTTTCGGCGGAAATTCGTATCAGGCAAATGGTTAGCCACTGACCAATAGTGTTAGGGTCAACTATAGCGTTGAAGAAAGCACACGAAATTCCAGACTAGAGAGAGGTAAACAGTTGGAACTAAACCACTGGCCATAAATCAATAAGTAACGCGGCTAGAACTGGGTTCGCCCTCTCTCCGACATGCATAATTAGCTACATGTTACCCTCTATATGTTCTCAGACTTGATTGTAATCATGCACGCATGTTCGTGCTCATTTGCCTGCAAGTCTTCAAACAAACTACAGAGAGACGGTGAAATTAGCTAAATCCCTGTTTGCCTTTTTATATCAAATGACTTGGATATCATTTAAAATATATATTAAATTTAAAAAATCGGGTTTAAAAATAAAAAACAATATTTTAAAGTACCATCAATATTTTTGGTGTTGAGGAAAAATATTAAATTAAAAAAATTTTATATTATATATTGTGTTAAAGTCGATTTAACATAATGTATTTGTAGAAAAAATAAAATAAAAAATGAGAAGGAAAATTTTTTTAATTTTTACTGCACCATTCTATTTTTTTTTTCTAAAAATAAAAAAAAATTTCAATGACTTTGTATGTTTATAGAAAGCACTATATGTATTATACAGGAAAATATTGAAAAAATATTTTTTAAAGGGATATGTATGGGTTAGGTAGGGGAAAATATCAAGTTTAACCTGGAAATTTGTATATATCTTGGCAATTTCAATTTTTATCTCTTATAGAGCAGAAGGCGACAAAGACATGTATCGATTTGTTAATCTGTAGATGTTGCCTATATATTGCAGGTTTGCATCAGTTGGCCCACTTTATTTTTTAACGATTCGGTCGAATAAAGAGAGGAAAAATAGAAAAGAACATCCAATACGCTCCATCGGCTCCAATTCTCTTTCTCAATGCTATCGAATTTTTCTCCTTCAGGTACGCATAACTGCAAGGGTGCATATAATGGAAGCGGAAATTGCTAGATAAACAGATTTAAATGATGAAATTGGAATATATTTATGTGTGTCGAAGTAGTTTTAACATTATTTAAAATTCCCCAATGTCTCAATTCAATTCTTGATTCATACAGTATGGAAATAAGTGTAACAAATGGATGGGAATAGTTTTAGTTTGAAGTTATGATGATGGATTTTAATTATGTATTCAGGTGACAAACATTAGTTTAACGCCTTTTGGATTAAATATTGGAGATTGGAGGATGTAATCATGAATTATGAAAAAAAAAATAGTTCATGTATTTCTGAAAAATCTAAAATTTATGTGACCTCATAAAAATTCGTATTTGATGATGTTTATGATATATGCACACCAAGTCTATAAGACTGGAAACTCGAGAATACCTGACGCTGAATCCCTTGTCTATAAGGTATGGCTTTCATGAGATTTGTTGAGAAATAAAAGCATCGGAATATATTTTCAAAAATAACACTCATGTGCCAAAAATAACATTTATGGAGGTAAATTAGTTATAGCAATAAAATTTAAGATGTTTGATGGAGATAACGAAAATTTTTATATTTTTATTTTTTTAAGTCATTCTTCTTTAGAAGTCACACTGGTTTAGTGATTTTTTTCGGTTTTTTGCTGATAACTCGATACCGAACGGAGATAATGAAAATTATTATCAGAGCTAATAGATAAAAGATGTTTTTTCCGACAAAAAATGTAGGATGAATTTTTTTGAAATTATGCTTCATTTTCGAGATATTTTGAAAAATAAAAATTTCAAAAAACCGCTAATATCTCAAAAATTAAGAAAGATACAGAAAAATTTAACTAACATTTTTTGTAAATAATTCAACCCTCAATCATTAATGTCTCATAATATTTTCTATTATTTTGTTTATTTACAGAGTTATTGCCAAAAAACAAAAAAAATTGCAAAAAATGCGAGATTTCTAAGGGAGACCCCTTTGGAAATTCGGCAAAAAAAAAAAAATTTTTTTCTCTTCATCAAATTTTATAAAACTTATTGTTCAAACATATTTTAACATTTTTTCACAAAACTTCTTATTTTATCATAAATTTTCGGATAAAAAAATAATTATAATAAGCCTTTTCCGACATTGGAGATGCGATTTAATTGTAAAAATTAATTGGATAAATTAGTGTATAGCTTGATATGTTAGAAGACAACCCTTTCACTGCCCGGAAATCCTTAAACACTAGTTTCGAATTGCCTTCAGGTTAATTAAGACAGACTATCGAGATTAACTGCTAGCACGCATTTATCAGAGTTCTATTCTTATACATATATACGTATTAGAGTCATCGTCTTATCTTTTGTACGCGACTTGGGGGTTAAGATTGTGCCCGATTGATCTTTTATATAATATATTCAAAAATATGGCGAACAAATATACAGAGATACGATTGGAATTTGAAAGTTTGAAATAGTAAAAAGAATTTCCATATTTTTCTTGGCAAACGAAATTTGCGATTTTGTCTGTTGGTAGATATAGTGTAGCCAATAATCGAAGATTTTCGGTTGGAATAAGTGAGAAAAGTAGTCAGAACTAAACTGGAAAAACACACTTCATTACAGCTTAAAGGAAGAAAACCCAGAGTGCCTCGTTTATACGACCTCTTTTTTTCCTATCTTTTTTCTTTTTTTTTTAAACTCAATCTCACACGGTATTACTATATATCTTCACTGCACACTCACTCGGCTATTTAATCTTTCCCAATATTTTTTCAATTTTTCATCGTGGACAGTTTTATCTCACGAAGAATCTAAATAATCCAATGATATTCTCAAATTGAATTATTATTCTTGTTCAACAATTTTTTCATCGTAAAATTCACCTCAGTATTTTTATATATTTGAATCTAGTCACGTTGTTGCTTCTCGATCCAATCAGTGATGCACCGAGCGTGAAATAAAATTTTATATATTACCCAAAAATGTCGGGGAAAAAAATTTTTATAACAGTATATATGATCTTTTTCTTCTTCCAATGATACAGGTTTTTTTTAGATATAGTTATTTTCCCGCGAAAGCACAATTCAATTTTTTTCTATGGATTTTTTTTCAACGCCGATATATTCTATCTATTTTTATGAAACAATTTTGTTCTCTCCGCGTTCGTTACGTCGAGATATCGATCACAGGTTTAACCAACGCCAGGAAATTACGCGGCGGCAAATTGGACATTGATTCCTTCGAGGGTGCCCTTTTTGCGACAGTTTCCTATTCAATTTTTTTTTACCTTCGTTTATATTCATCTAATTAACAATTCAACTCAGGAGAGCAGTATAGGAATTGAGACATTGTCAACTGATAAGGAATTCTTCGAGTTTTCAGTTAGTAATTAAAGTAAAACACGATATACCGCCTTGCATCGTGAAGGCATATTCCCCCTCCCGTGACTCCGATCCCGATAACAAAATCCTTGATTCATTTTCCCACAGGGGGATTCCGTGAGATTTCCAATGACCTTTTGAGCCCCTACAAACTATCAACCTTACCAATCCTCAAACCAATTTCACCTTCATTCACATTCCAAACGTTTTTTTTATGTATATATCTTCCTCACAATAGCAAATCGAAATTCAACCAATAACGGATTTTATTCTTTGCATGTTTTACAAATTTTTCTTTTTTTAAATATTGATTTTATCTCTATTCACATCCGATAAAAGAGGCATTAAAGTAAAAGCTAAATCCTGTATATCTATTGAAATTTATTTTTCCAGTGAGAACCATGCTACTTATCTATTTTTCATAATTAAGAAGGATAAATAATATTTTTTAATTAACTAAAAAACTGAAAAAAATTCTTTTTACGGAAATAATTAGCTTCAAGTTTGTTTGACCGCGTTGAATATCAAATATCTACCGTAATGGAGAATAAAAAGCGCTGCGTTTTACACTGTCTAGCTCGATAATAAAATATGTAGGTACATACATAGCAAAGAATATGTATGCAAATAAATATCTTCTGTATATACTAAAGCATTTTGAAATATGTACAAAGAAACAGGCGGTTGAGCCCAAAGCCGCCACCTGCAGGCTCTTTTATTTGCGCAAATAATTCAAAATTTATTGTATTCTAGAAAACATTTTTTTTTTCCGCAATATAACACACGGAAAAAATTGTTCCTAATTTTTATATGCTCTGTATTCCACGGTAAAATCATGGTATAGATCCAAAAGTATTTGTAAAATAAATAAGATTAATTGAATATTCATGATAAAGCTTTTGCTAAGGGTAAAACTGCCCCGAGGTTTGTCTTCCAAGTCTCGTATAGTCCATGATAGTTGGCAAAAACATTGGGGGAAAAACGAGAAAACTTTTCACCTTCATGGTTATATTTATCCAAAGTTATGTCGGTATTTGTGCACGTATACGGTGTGCATACCTTCTTTTTGACCCAGAAGATCCAGGGTACAAAGTGGTCCCTACTGCTAACAGAATTACTATAGGGACCGGTGCGCGACGTCATTGCGGTTTTCAGATTACTCGAGACCACAAAGGTGCTTCTCTCTTGCGGCGAGCCATCTAAAGATTTGCCAACTACCTATTGGCGCAAGTCGCCATCAGGCAAAGTCTGTAGACAAAGTTCATTAAGAATACAGGGAGAATTGTTCGATTAAAATTCGAAATTAGTTCACATTCGTTTAATGGAAATTTAGATGGAGTCCTTAGTAGAAGTTTACCCAGTTGTTTGGTGCGCCCTGTCTCTCTGAGGCTTCTACTTTAGCCAGGGACACTGTGAGAGATAAATTCTGCTGAAAACCACCGCAGAAGGGTTCAGTGCACGCGGCAAACTCTCGCTTTGGTCGCGACAAATGTGTCTTTGTTGCCTTGTAGTCGCGTCTCTCAACCTTGAATGCGTAGAGAAATGTCCGTCCGTAGCGAGCTACAAAATGGCTCTGTAACAAAAACGTGTAGCTAGTTAAAAAAGAAAAAAAATTTCATGGTATATACCTTATAGCTTCATACATCGTGTGCGGATACATGTACAAAGAGTATGAAAAAAAAATACGTTGGCAGCGGAAACCAGACGCGCGCGAGAGAGTTCTCTGCACTCGCTCTCGACAAATATACGTACATGCGCGCCTAACCAGACGTATACATTTGGGTTCAAGATGACGGCGAGGATATAGTTTTGGTACTGGCGCGCGCGAAATATTGATCTTGCTACACAGACAGAGAGAGCAAGCGGGAGAGTAATGCTGTATATATACATATTCTACTCGGCTTCTATTTACCCGCCAAGTTTAAAAGACATCACATTATATTTTTATTTATGATACAAAAAACATAAATTTAATAAATGAAAAAAAATATCTATATATTATTTGAGGTTTGCTTTTAGATCTGTTATAAAAATATATTTTATGAAAATAAGTTGAAGTAGGATGTAGAGTGTGAGATAAAAAAAATAAATATTCATGAGCATGTTTATGGTGGGGATTGTGTGACCCCACAACTGCACTATACTATTTTTTTTGCTCTATACAGAATGATTTTATGTGGCTATAGATAATATGTTAATGGGAAATGCTCGTTATAGAGGATGGAAAAAAATTTCTAATAAATAATCGACTTGTTTTTCTCGCGGGAAATCATTAAAAAATGACGAATTTGCGCCACTGGAATTAGGGAAAATGTTGAATTATAGATTGAAAACAGTTGAAATTGATTTCTCCGGGATTCACTGTGTATATAGTTTTATATATTCTAGTGGATGGAAATGATTTGTTGTGATAGTTGGGAAGAAAGAAAAATTGTACTAGTGTTTACCGAATAACAAGCAGGAGACACGTAGTACCAATGACGTTTAGTTTGTTTCCACGCCACCTGAGGCATTGGTTAGAAGAAAAGAGAACTTGTAGTGTGCATCAAGCTTTTATTTTCGCTGCAGGATATGCTACTACCTAGTAGAGACGCGGGACAATTTGTTTCTTTGTTTCATTATCGGAATGCCGTTCAAAAACGTGAAAAACAGATAAATGTTATAAAAGAAAAGGAAAAAGAGGAGGAAGAAAGTATTCTGTGCGAGAGTGCATCATTCTTTACGACGTGGCTTAGAGCACCAGTAAGCATCAAGTAAACTTAGATACTTTACTTTGTTTGTAGGAAATTTCACGAGGATTCGGAAATCAATTCGAGAAAATTTTATATAAAATAAATACACAATTTGTTGTACGAACAAAGCGACTATGAAACAGCTGCTGTTGTCTTCTGTCGGAATAAATTACGACCTCCTTAAATACAAGACTGCTCCCACGTTTTTTTCCTTCTTTTTTTCTTTTTAACTCTTAAGATAAATGGCAACCACCAAGACTTTACCTAGGGTGGGGGCTAGGGCGGTAAAATGGAAGTCACCGAGTAAATAACGAGAGCAGCCCTGTCGTTACAACGGCTTACAGTGCCATTGCATGAGCTATTTACGGAGAAAGTAGTTACAGACTTAGAATGAGACTACTGTAAAAACACTGTTAAATTATCTGGTAAAAAATACATTTTTTATCTGTTTAGAAATTCATCAACTTTCAGAATATTTAAAAAATTGGAATTTGGTGTAAAAAAGGATTTTAAAAAATTTTTCTCTCAGTAAGATTCAAGTGGGATTACGTAGTTTGCATCGAAAAAGACGACGTTTAAATTTACACCGAGATTTTTGCATTTTTATATCGATAAATAATAGATTTACTGAAATGACGAATTAATGAACGAATAATTTGCAAACATATAGTGAAAAATGTTTCACTCACTGCGTGCTTCGACGCGCCTGCACTCACCAAAAGCCTGGGAAAAATTGACAACGTTCAAAAGTATTGATTTTTCACAATTTGTTATCCGGCAGCGTCAGAGATATATCAGCATAATTATCGATAAAGTCAGGCTTACCGGACTTTCCCACGAAAACTGACAGTTCTTCTCGGGTTTTCGTGGGGATTTGTCGAGAAGTGCAGTGAGTAAAAATTTTGTGCAATTGATAACACGTTTGTTTGATTGCATCTATCCTATATTAAATAATTCATTGGTCTAATGGGATTTGTCGAGAAGTGCAGTGAGTAAAAATTTTGTGCAATTGATAACACGTTTGTTTGATTGCATCTATCCTATATTAAATAATTCATTGGTCTAAAATATTTTTTTAGGTAGGAAAATGTATTTTTTCCATTAATTCGATTGAAAAAAATATAGTTTAGCTTATTTGAGCGTTAAAAAACACTATTGGTAAAATATTTTTTTAGGTAGGAAAATGTATTTTTTCCATTAATTCGATTGAAAAAAATATAGTTTAGCTTATTTGAGCGTTAAAAAACACTATTGGTTAGAACGCAAAAGTCAATGTGTCATTTAGAAACTCATCTAAAAGTCAAACGCTTGAAATTGGACATTTTTCGACATCAATCAATTATCATTGGTAGAGTGGACTTGCCCGTTGTACCGGTGTTGACTCCTATATTCGTGTGTGAACATATTTCCACTGGTATTTTTTTTTTCTAGAGCGACGATGAAGTTGTAGAATTTTCATTTTTATTATACGTATGTGAATACATATATTTTCTTCTCTGCTTATTTTATCCTATAGCTGACATTTTCTTTCTACAAAAGAGCCTCTCTGCGACTCTCATTACCAAGCGAGAAAGTGAGGTAACAAAAGGATAAACAACCCGAAAAAGGATATGCTCTTGTTATCTGAGAGAATATAATCCCGCTTATTTCTTTCTCAAGATTTATCATTCTGGAAATTCTCAATGAATTGTGGAAAAGATGGAGAGGAAAAAAAAAGAGGAAAAACTGTGAAACTTCTAAAGATCTCTTGTATCGTGAAATTGAAAATTAAAATTTATGATTACACACTAAGCTTCTTAGTGAGAATAACTAAACTTTGTAAAAAAAAAATGACTGGGTCGAAACTTTAACTTATAATTATGCGGTTCGTCAATTCAGTATTTTTTCGTCTTTTGTTTCTATTCGTGCATCATGTTTCCACTGACTTTTTCAACATTTTGCTTACTTTCATGTGGAACTTATACATACAGAAACCCGAACGCTGAATCATAAAATACGTTTCCAGACTGTGCAAAAAAATTTTATTGCTCCTACCGGCTGTAAACGAAGCCACGAACATCGCAAACTATCTCGAGGCTTTCCATAGGTCGATATCCATGGTATGGATAGACCAGTAAACACTATTCCAACCTTTTTTATAGATCGATACAATCGACTTTGTTAGGCATTAAAAAAGCAGAAAATTTATTTACCATAATATATACATATAGAGGGTTCATGTAAACAAAAGTGATGATTTTTCCAACTCAAGATTGATTCAACATCGTAAAAAAAATCGCATTATTTTCAATTTACTATATTACCAGTGCTTTGTCGCACTTTTTCACCACCGAAAATCAGTGGAGCAATTTTTTTCCCTCCCTAATAAAGTTTCTGCGGGTAAAATAAATTAATCAGTAGCATCGTTCCCATGGAAACTGTCAACAGGCACATTTTTATAGACCCATTTAACTAAATGAAAATTTTTTTCCACTGCTTACAGATCATCCAGTGCCCAAAGAGCTTTTTAACTGAATAAATAACTATCAAAAAAGTCTTGAAAATTCAAAGAACAGTGACTAGAATGTGTTGTTAGTGAGTGTGACAATAGACAGACGCTTGAACAGTTGTTGTTTTTTTTTTGTGAATATCATCACAATAAATCATGGAGATGGAGTTGGTACAGTTGAACTCGAAGAAGACAGCGGAGGTGCCGCGCATGAACGGCAATCTCCATTGGATATCGCAAAAGCCAATTTGATTCACCGGGAAAAAGGACGATGAGCTGCATCAAGAACAAAAACGAGACAGCGTGCTGGCACGCCCGCTCACAAACTTAAAGACTGACGAACCAACTAAAATGGAGTCTACACGGCTTAGTGGATCGGATCCTGTGGATCCAGATCCCGAACAAACTCCGGCAGTTCCTCGTTACACAGGAGCTGGTCTAACTGGCGATGGTAATGTCGACTATATCATCAGTGACTACATGGAACGACTTGGTGAGCGGCTGAACATTCTTGAAACTGAGCTTAAATATGCCTGGAGCGCGCTGGACTTGCTTAGCCAGGAGTACATCAAGATGTGGGAGCGTTTAGAGAAGCTTGAAGGCCTTCTGTACGAACAGCAGACTGTAATTAGTCAATTAATTGAATTTTACACGAGCGGAACTTCAGCAGAGACTGGCGGTGCGGTTGAGGGACCATTAATCAATAGTGAGCGAAGTTCCGTAGGCGAATTGGACGCGATTGCTAAAAGTTTGGGGCCAGCAATGGGCATCGAGGATACCAGTGTACTGCGAGAAAAATTGGCACAGCAGGAACTGGCGCGAATGCATGTTCGAAGTGTGGAAACACTGGAAACTCTCGAGGAGGAGGAGGGTAATATACCTGATGAAGCGTTCTATCGTAGTCTCAACAATGCTTATCGCGAGGATTTAATTTGCGGCGAGACTTCACGACCTACGTCGCAGTTGGGCATGATTTGGGAGGAGGCTGAGGATGTCGAGGAGTCTAATGGAAAAAAGGATATGGATGTAAGCGGGTTATTGAAAGAAAAGGATTCGCAAAATGAAGTATTAGAGTCAAAGCATGAAAAAGTTGATACTGATGCTGATGAAGAGGGTGAGATTTTTAGCGCCGCCGACTACAAAAGCTATCGGGGAAATACTCCTTGTGTAAGTGAGCAGGATCTTGCTCAATTGTCCAAACTCAGTTCGTTAGATCAGGTGGCACTGGAGAAGCTGCATGAACTCGATAAGTTGACGTCAAAGCTTCAAAAAGATTCGCAGGAACTGATTGAGCTGAATACAAGGCTTACAGATTCGCCCAAGCGGCAGTATGCCTCGGAAGTCGAGGCCAAATTAGCCGAGGAGACGAGTAGCATTGATGAACAGTTGAGAAAAATTTATGCCGAGACCGACGTCGATAATTGGACATATTCGAAAAGTCCAGGCTCCACCGGAAGATCTATATCCAGAGTTAGTACAGACTCTGGCCTAGCAACGGACGGTGATTTCACTGCTCGATCCATATCTCCAAGACTGAATTCCGCTACTCCAAAAAGTCACTTAGACTCGGTCACGTCAACCTATAATCCGCCAAGACTCAGCTATACAACTTCGCTGCTTGAAAAGAGTCCAGAGCCGGTAATGCCGCTGCCAATTGATCCGGGAAATTTTGCAAAAGGTTACGCGGAAAACAAGGAATTAACTGATTTAATGGCTGAAAGCTTTGTGGCTGTAACATGCGCATCGCCGACTATTTTTAGTAATACCACCGACAAATTACCATCGCCTACTCTGTCGGCTGGCAGTGTGCACAGTCTTCACAGTGTTCAAAGTTTGAGAACCCGTCAAGATGGGTATTTTGGCAGTGCTGCCAGACTGAATTTTGAATTTCCGGAGAGTAGAACACCTCCAAGTCCATCGCCAAGTTCACCACCTCCACCAGCTCCCCGAGACTCTAGTGATGCCTTTTTAATGCTAAGCGGCGCAGAACAACGAGAAACTGAGGTCAAATGCACGCAAAGTCCTAATTTTCTGCGTGGTACAGAAAAATTATCCGCATTGGAGCAAGATCGATTGAGTCCACGAACTCCACACTCACCAAAATCACCTAGAGTCTCACCAAAGCATGCGGTAAAACCTTCCAATGCAATTGTCGCAGCAAAATCTGACTCGGGACTGTCGTCAATGAGTGGCTGGAGTAGTCTTGACAAGTCGCCAGTCTCTCCAAAACCCTCACTCGCCAAGATGCTGACTTCATACTCAATGGATCACTCCAGAAGTTCACTGATGACTGCTAGCCAGCCCATGAGGCCTGTGAGTCCTATTCCACCGCTTCCAGAG
The DNA here is from genome assembly GCA_002156465.1 of Macrocentrus cingulum. NCBI lineage: Eukaryota > Metazoa > Arthropoda > Insecta > Hymenoptera > Braconidae > Macrocentrus > Macrocentrus cingulum. The sequence continues at coordinate 7,701 of MVJL01007118.1, read as the reverse complement.
GCACCAGCAACGAGTTCTGCTAAATCGGCAATTATTCAAGAACCTCTGTACGACACTCCAGAAGGTCGCGATGCATTTGGCAATATTTCTGCCTCAGTTACCAGCCACGCTTACTCAACAACGACTATAAATCACGTCCCGACTCATTCTCTCGTAAAATCTCCGGCTACAAAGGAAGAATATCCATTTGTTCCACCGCCTGCACCCAGTTCTGCCGCTTGTCAAAGTCCAAAAAAGCGACATCGTGCCCAAAGTCTGCAGCACACATATGACACGGTGCCACCAGGCACGATGGATTCAATTTATCGCCCAGAGCAACCTGCCATATATTCTGTAGCTGGAAGCAATAGACAGCACGTTATCACGGGCGTCTATACAAATAGTTGTGAGGCTGAAACTGGACACTCTTACGGTTTTCGAGTGACAGGATCTGATCAATTCTACGGTGAGCCGTCGGATCAGTACGTAAACTATCCTGAGGGCTACAATTCCACGCAATACACCGATGTCTCACTTCAAAGCTACGCACACAGCCGAAAACCTACGAGAGCCATGTCGTACGGCGAGGGAATGGCAAATTATGAGGGCTATAAAATGTATCGCAGTATGTTTCCCACTGGGAATATCACCGATGCACTGTCATACTACCCAACGTCCGCAAATCTTCCGCGAACGGAGCACAGCGACAGTTCCTGGCTGAATGTGACCGAGTCTCGCATTCCACATGACTCCACGTCGTCCAGCATAAGGTCCCTAACGTCAGACGGTAGTTACACGCAGAGTCCCTACGCAGATCGAAGGTATCCCCAGCCTCCGGCCTACCAAGGCAATGCCTATCATCGCACCGGTCCAGGACAAACCTATCCGCACGGCTATCAGCAGCAATACCAGCCGTACAACCAACGTGTGCTGAGTTCGGAGGGCGCCCAGCTTCCAGATGGGTACCAACGTCAACGACAGCGCGACCATCAGTATGCACAGGAGCAAGAAAGCAGCAGACCTGCCAGTGCACAATCGCAAAATCAACAGGGAATTTACTACGATGCTTCCAATGTCATAGTCTCTCAATCCGGATATATAAGTATTTCTGCAGACATTAAAGATCATGAGGATGTTAAAATGCCGAAAAAAGTTCGTCGCGGAACGTCGTTGAAAAATGCCATGAGTTCAATGAGCCACTGGCTGCCTGATTTGCATTTGACCAAGCGACATCGAAGTCAGTCATTGCCCGGCGGAGTTAGGAGAGAAGATTTGGACAGTTCTGAGCAAGCTTCTCAGCCGGGGCAGGTGCCTGCTGAGATAGCAGCGCCAGGAAGAGCTCGAGGAAGGTCTCAAGCTGTGCGGAAAAAAAAGAAAAATACTCTGGTGTCAACGGTCTCTGGCATTCTTCAAAAAGCGAAACGACGCAGTCATCACTCGCAGTCGCTGTCAGATCCAGAGCAATCTGAGACTGAGTGGAGCAGTGGGCGGCAGAGCGGCTTGTCTGAGGATGAAGACAGTATTTTGTCGGATTTAAATCAAGATCCTCCGTTTTTCGCAAAAGTCCGCGCAAGTCACAAGCGAAAAGGACCGCCGCCGCCACCGATGGTCCCTGCACAGCAGCAACAACTTTCGCCACAGCAGGCGCAAACACCGACTGCTCAACAACAACAGCAGCAACTACTGCAGCAGCAACAGCAACAAGCGGCCCTTCAGCAGCAAATCCAGCAGCACCAGGAACAGTTGCAGCAATTGCAACAGCAGGTGGCACAGGAGAGTTGGAAGGAGCGAGATTTACGTAGCAAGCATGAAAATAGTGAGCACGAATTGTCCGACAATTTGGCAGGTCCTGACGAGACTCACGACGGTTCTGGCAAGAGTACAGGCTCGGGATCGGGAGGTTCAACTTCAATGTTTCCAACAGTCGGTGATATAAAAAAATCTACAGGCAGTTCTGACGAGGCACCCAACGAAAAAGCCCCGAAGCTCCCGGTAACTCTGGGCGGTGCAAGTATGGAGTTTGCGGTGTCACGCGCACTGGGAAAATACCGTCAACGTCAATCATCAACAGTGTCAGACGATCAGACAACTATTGATGACACGAGTGATCGCAGATCCGAGGACGATCAACCCCTGCAACAAAATTCAATAGAGGAGATAATAGAAAATAACTCGGAGCTAGAATCGATAGAAAAAAACGAGAAAACACCGAGTGCAAAGCCTCCGGAGCTGGTGACGAGCCTGTCCGAGGAGGCACCAGTCTCGGAGGGGAGCCCGTCGGCTTCCAGCACTCGGGGCGTTGGATATATGAGCAACAGGTTCTTGCCTAGACACCAGCAGTCCTTGGAAATTCCCTGGGCTGGTTCTAGAAGCGGCGAGGGTGACGAGGATAATCGGAGTACTCACTCGTACCGCAGCACATCCAGAGTATCTTCCAGACGCCAGAGCACGGAAGATTCTATAGATTCTGAGGACGAGTGGTATTGCTATGAATTGAGAAAACTCGAGGAACTCGAGCGCCAGGGTCAGATGGAATCCGAAATGGGTGAAGTTTTGGTAGAGGAGCCAGAGACAACGGAGCCATTCCAGCCGGGCGAGGAGATCAAGGAGCGAATGTCATTTGTCCTGAAAGAACTGAAATTAAAATCAATTCCACGAGGCGATGATGACAAAAAGGAAGTCAAAAAGACGCCAAATGGTGGAATACCACTGACCAAAGAATCCAGGCGCATTGAAGACGATGGTAAGCCTATTCCTAAAAAAAAAACTGCCGATACCATAGAAACAGTGTTTGCCCGCGTGACGGACTACCACACTTGGGCCCACGAGGTGGAGGCACGTCGTGAAGAAAGAATTGCCCTCCTGCCAATGGATGAGGGATCGTCAGGTGAAACCTCTGGCCCCGACAGTCCAGTTCACTCCATGGACGAGCTCGAAGAGGAGCTAGATCTGCGTAAGGATCTTGAAGAACAGTCCCAGCGCAGCTCTAGCGGCTCTACGAAGCGTCGAAGTGAGACTGAAAGACACTTGCAGGGATCAGACTCGCTCTCGCGCGAAGGCAGCGTCAGTGTTCCACCCAGTGAGGTTTCTGTCAGTATTCCCGGCGCCTGGGACTCCGAGAGCACAGTTCCAGACGGCGAACGAGACGGTGCCGGCAGTGAAACTGAGACTGCCACGCTCAGTCTGCCCAAAATAAAAATTGATTCGTCCTCCTGCGGCAGCTCTGACACGACGCTCATTGAGGGCCAAGTCAGCCCTGGTCCCCCGGGCTCTAAATGGAAACTTCTCAAAGCCTTGAAAGAGCGTAAGGCCGAGGACAAGCTCAAAGAGGAAGAGGATGCCACTGCGAAGGAGAATGCAGTCCTGACCCCACCCGCCTCTGTGAGTATCATGATTAAGTGAGGGCACGAGGGCCTCTGTAAAGTCTATTCGAGATTTGGCTCTTGGTCCTGGAGCAATTCTGAGGCTTAAGCTCAAATAGACTTTTCAGTGCGTTAAAAATTTTGAAAGAAAAAAAAAATTATTGTACGCAGACCCACCTTGTCTTAATATAACGAAACAAAGACGACAGATTTCAGTATTTGTTGGAATGGATTCTGTCTGTGGGTCATATATATCGAGTTTCCATGATTTTTTTCAAGGCAAAAGTGCATTTAGGCATCTAACAAATGGCTTTATACTGATTGCTAGTCAATTTAACTATAAGATTAAATTTAATTAAGCCTCAACGTCCTATTGTGCAATAGTTTGAAGAAACATCGAGGCGTTATCGAGTCAATAGTCTGACCAAAAAAACTGTTTTGCCGTTGAGACAGGAGAAATTAAAGTCAATTTTTCATATGGTTGCGTATGTATACAGTCATCAACGATGATTATTATTATTTAAGGCACTAGAAAAAAGAAAGAAGAAAAAAAAGATGAGAAAACATTTGTAAAACTTTAAAAACACAGGAACAATTGATAAGGATAATTGTCCTGATATCGAGAATCGAATTGTTGAATTAATACTTCCAAAATTATTTTTTTGAATTGCATATAGGTATTACAATGATTGTGCTTACATATGCGGGATTATAAGAGTAGGTTTCAGTATAAGATTTGAAAATTAATGTGGAAAAACTCGTGTTACTAGATATAGGCTATTTCTGGTTGAATAACCAAAATTATAATGCCGCCTCGATGCATTACGTACTGAAGTATAGTTTGCAAAGAGCTTTGACGAAGGAATTATCATCAGAGTCGCTTTAATAACGCGCAAAATCCTTGTGGGTGTTATAATCCACCCGTTGCACTCACAAACGAGTCAAACAGGCGTGGTATATCCTAATTTGACTTGAGTTTTTCCTCATTAACTACATATCGTCAAAGGAATAATGGTTAAATTATTATTAGAATTGAAAAAGTTTTTGCGTGTTTCACAACCATGATCTTCCAACTTGGAGTTTTATATTTTCAAAGTTCCTGTCCCCCGTCTTCTACTTGCATTTAATTTCTTATATTTAATTTTATACCATAATATTAGTAGTACTAATAAAACTGAGTGAGAAATAATTGTAGAGACGCTCTCTCGTTAAGCTATTATTATTAGAAACGTCAACTTTTATCTTTTTTATTTTATTTATATTCTGTTTCTTTTTCATGCGTGCGTTCTTCCTGAGTGACTGAAGTTGAAATAACTATATAATTATACCATTGAGTAAATTCAGACTATAAATCTGGATTTATTTAGTGATAAAAATAATACTAACAATGACTACCATTGATTTTCCATTCAATTAACGTTGATTGAAGATAAAAAAAGCACCTTTACAATATTATTTTGAGACATTGGATGATAATAATAATAAAAGATAAAAATAAATTGAGTATTTCTCACTTTTATATCGCAAAAAAAAAAACCAAACAATTTACTAAGTATAGCTTTAATCAATTTTCAACGTGAACGAGTGGACTAATTTTTTTTTTTGTGTTTAAGAATGAAAAGAAAAATTACTATACGCACGATAATTAACGAACAATATCTGCATCTTGCCTAATAATATAGTACATAATCATGCGCCCTAGTCAGTGTCAATTATAAATGAAACAAAAAAAAAAAATTATAGCAGCATCAATAAAAGTAGAAAGGAAGAAAAAAAAAATTATTGAGGATTATTCCATGGTGATAAACAACTCTGACTCTGGAACAAGCATCATTTTACTGATAAAATAACTTTTTAGAATAATAAAAAGTAAATTATTATCACGCAAGAACACGGCGAGCTGTAAAAAAAATCAGATTCCAAGTTTTCATGAAGCATTTCGCAGATTTGATAATACAAGAAATGTTTTGTTCCAGTGTCGAGGGTTTATTGTAGGTACACATGAAGCAAAAAAACCACACGATCGATTTGGGTTTACTCGCAAGTATAATAGTACTAGTAATCTCGTCAGATAATATCTATCTCGTATAAGTTACATCGTCAAATACCCGCCGTTGGGCTCATCATATATCATTTCGAAATGTCATATCGCGATTGCGCCAACTTTACCTAGATATATAGGTGGAAAACATCCATTAGTACCTCGGGCATCTCATCCTATATCAACTATAGTTACACCAATTACCTTTATACACTCACATACGTGACTTAAAAGTCGTTTCTCAACACCTGCTGACATGAGCAACATGTGGTTCTATAGTGTGTCACAATGTCAAACTACAATGACAGCTGGCTAAAGCCAGTCTAGGCCTTAGAACTTTTTTTTTACATCCTAAAGTAGACTATTTCATTCATGAAAAATCCATAGTTCTAAATTTTGGAAAATTGTTTTATTTTGATTTATTTTTCGTTATTTTTTGTGTAGGAACAATGACCTAACTAGTTGGATAGGATGAGATGAGGGGATCAAGTTGGATGAGTTTAGGATAAACTTAGAATACACACAGCCCGAGATGGTGCCACTGACAATAGACTATAGTTATCCAAGAACTTTTTTTCTTTTTTTTACTTTGTAGCGAGATTGACTTGGTGCTACAAGGATAGTCTCGGTGTACACCTGATCGCTATTATATGAGGTCATGAAGCGTCAGGAGATATCAACGGTGTGGCTAGAAGCAACATGTCAGGGCTCGCAGGGTTATTACTAAGCTTCATGGTATATGCGATCGATTTTACTGCATCTATGCACGCTAGTTATGGCCAATCCACCAAGGAAAATGACTTGATTCCACCACACTGTGGTTAGTCTGGCGCTTAAATGCTGTATTGACTGGGACCATCAACTAACTGGGCCATTAAAATTTTTTTATCTTTTTTCTTTCAACAGTGTATACTAAAAAATTCGATCTTAAACTGAATTTAAAATTATGTTAAGATAAAATTCTAATGAAATTTTCTTTTCATTAATGCTAACGTGTCATGAAAAAGTAGAAAAAAATATTTTTAATATTAATTTCACATTTTTTTACGGATATTTATAGGATATTTGTATTTTTGGTTGATATGTTAGGTGATTAAAAATTAAATCTTTGGATAAATATTGTTGTGACACCAACTCGTGGCAGTGCTGCTATTTTGGGCTTCATATATCATTCTTCCATATCACAAAAATCATTGTTCCACTATTTGTAATGGTCATATCATGAATCAATTGAAAAATTTCACGAGATAAAAATAATATTTAAAAAAAATGTTAAGCAGAAAATCATCATTGGAATAAAATAGATATTGTTGCTTTTGACATAAATATCGCAAACAAATAGTCGTAGTGATTGAAATTATAATAAAATAATAGGCCTAAATAATTATAATAGATAATTGCGGAAATTTCACTGAGGTCATAATTATTCTCAATATATAGCTTTAGATAGGCAAAATGAAAAGAAAAACAAAAAGAATCATAAAACCAGATTAATTTCTAAATGCTGGCTTGTCAATGTGGCATCACGTATGCCATATAATTGCGAATAATATTATAATGAAGCACAGAAAAATGTTCTAGTTAAGTAAATGGATTTTTATTCAATTCTAATTTACAAAATTTAATTAATTTCTTTTTTGAATTTGATAATTAAATTACTTTTCGTGTATATGAGTGTGCAATAATAAAAGTTTCATCTCACAGACATAATAAATTGACCTGTTTCTTAAAAAGATAAATAGCTTGCAGCATATGAAAGTTTCTTGTCTTTTTTGCAGTTTTTAGTTTTTCTTTTCTTCATTTAAAATATATATATCTTCGAGTCTACAGCATTTTCCCTTGGGCTCATTCTCCAATGTAGAGAAATGAAGATTAATCACAAAAAAAAATAAATGGTTTTTTAAAAGAAAAGAAAAAATGAAAGAAACTATAACCTTATAAATAATATACTGAAGCAAAAACAATTAATCACAATTAATATAACACGCAGCTCTATAATTAATAAATAATTAAAAAACAAAAGTTTATTTATACCTTGTTACGCTATCCATAAGTTTATATTGTAATCTCTATTGTAAACGAATTGATGAGAATTGTACGTGTGATATAGTAATATTATTAAGAAGCAATTGTACACTTTTTCACTCTTTTATTGTACGACAGGCAACGACGAAAAGATAAATAGACACATTCTCACAAACCTTCCCCATTATATATTGCAATATTACAGGAAATTTTATAAAAAAAAAAAATATTTCTAAACATTTAAAATCTTACGAGTTTCAAAACTTGTTTTTTTTTTTTTTTTTTTTTTTTTTT
>MVJL01007117.1:0-12954 GCA_002156465.1 Macrocentrus cingulum | reverse complement strand
GACAGGGGGGGGGGGGGGGATAAGATGGCACTAGTTTTGTGTGCGTAGATAAGGGGGGGTGTTAAGTGGGTTTTGTGTATAAAGGGTAGATAGTGTGAGTGGGTGGGTGATGTGTGGGCCGGATCCTGCCTAGGTGGGGTGGGGTGGGGTGCTGTTTCGGGTAGGATTAGTTGGACCAAATCTGCAAAGAGTCCAAAAAGCCAGTTTGGCTCGAAAAAAGTGATTATGGGAGGTGGTTAATGGCAGATCCAAAGGATTTTAATGAGGCCAGGTGTGTGTCTGCGACAAAGGTTTAACCGCTAATATAAGAGTCATTAACAAGTATGTAAAATTTACTTCCCACCTAAACAAACTCAAAGACGTTACCGCTGTTTAAAAATCGATTCAGGGATTTTTCAAGAAGAATCAAGATGTATGATCGTTGGATAAACGTGTCAAAAGAGCAGAAAAAAAATGTGTGGCTTTATGGTGGAACATAATATTTCTTTTTCAGTGATCAACCATATGACAGACCTGTTAAAAAATTTAATATTGAAAAAAGTGACATCAAAAGCTACTAAAACTTTTGGTGAGGCACAAAAGATGTCGTTAGTCAGTAAGTTGAAGGATTCCAAATTTAGTATTTTAGTCGACGGCTATTGGTCGCTTTTTAATTGTATTTTTTCAAAAATTGATTTTATAATTAGTCAGTAAGTTGAAGGATTCCAAATTTAGTATTTTAGTCGACGGCTATTGGTCGCTTTTTAATTGTATTTTTTCAAAAATTGATTTTATAATGAGGAGGAAGGAAAAGTCATAAGTAAGTTTTGGGAGTTGTATCAAATTTTTCAAGCATAACAGACGGCAATCACTGGTACTGGAGACGAGCCATCATGAGGAGGAAGGAAAAGTCATAAGTAAGTTTTGGGAGTTGTATCAAATTTTTCAAGCATAACAGACGGCAATCACTGGTACTGGAGACGAGCCATCAACTTTATCAACAGAGATTCAGCGCAACCGCTTACAGCGGATCTGAAACTGCAGCTCACATCTTCAGTTGAGTGCAGAATTCGTTCGAAAAGCGTGAGATTCCTTTTGACAATGTAATTGGTTTTGCGCATGACGGGTGTAGTACTATGATAAGTGCTAACAACTCTGTGGCTAGTCGATTCCTTTTTTACGGTCCAGGCATTGTTATTTTGGAGTGTATATGTGGCGGCAACGCCACACATACACGCGCACACAGTCGTTCGATATTCGACTGCGCATTGACTGATCGACAGTCTTACGTCACCCGTCGACCCATCACACAGTCGTTCGATATTCGACTGCGCATTGACTGATCGACAGTCTTACGTCACCCGTCGACCCAGCTCGACAACGCATGTGTACACCCATTATATCATATAAATAAATCAGTGTACTGTGCAATTATGGAGTCAGATATTTTCTTACGTCACCCGTCGACCCAGCTCGACAACGCATGTGTACACCCATTATATCATATAAATAAATCAGTGTACTGTGCAATTATGGAGTCAGATATTTAATTATTGTTAGCGTCTATCCCCGCTACATTGGTGACCCTGACGTGATCTCGCGAATTTTCTGTGCTTCACAGTGATCCGCGAGTGACCTTGAGTGAAACGCGCTGTGGATTCCTCTGCTTTTTGCATACCGGTGCATTGCTGTTGATCTCGCGAATTTTCTGTGCTTCACAGTGATCCGCGAGTGACCTTGAGTGAAACGCGCTGTGGATTCCTCTGCTTTTTGCATACCGGTGCATTGCTGAGCGCCCAGGACGTTGCGCTGCATCGGTGAAGTTGAAGAGACACCCCCGCGAGTGCATTCAACGTCCGGTGCATTGCTGAGCGCCCAGGACGTTGCGCTGCATCGGTGAAGTTGAAGAGACACCCCCGCGAGTGCATTCAACGTGCAATAAGTGCAGTTTTCACCTAAAAAGTGCTGTTACCACGCGTAAAAATCGCCGCGCCACGAGGCAATATCGATCGGCCTACGGTCGAAAAATAAATTCCTCAGCGAATTATCTCGGCGTGTAAAAATCGCCGCGCCACGAGGCAATATCGATCGGCCTACGGTCGAAAAATAAATTCCTCAGCGAATTATCTCGGCGCGCGCGTGTGTTTACGTTTTTCTTTATCGCCTAGCGAACACTCAGTGTCGCCCAACGCAGAGTGCGAGTGTGTACGTGCCCAATAGACAGCCTAGTGCCGCGTTGAGTGTACGTGCACTCGAGTGAAACAGACACTAACTCAACTCACACGTGTGCGACAATCAATAGACAGCCTAGTGCCGCGTTGAGTGTACGTGCACTCGAGTGAAACAGACACTAACTCAACTCACACGTGTGCGACAAAGACTGCGCTATGCCCGACCGTGAAGAAGAGTTCCAAGACGCCAAGCCGCCTGCAGCAACTACAGTCGCGTCTATCAAAGCTCCACTTTTTGACACGGGGCATGTGGGCCTGTGGTTCTCCCAGCTGGAACAGCAGTTTGGGATTTATGGCATCGTCGAGGAGCGCACAAAATTCTGTTACGCGTAAGAGTTCCAAGACGCCAAGCCACCTGCAGCAACTACAGTCGCGTCTATCAAAGCTCCACTTTTTGACACGGAGCATGTGGGCCTGTGGTTCTCCCAGCTGGAACAGCAGTTTGGGATTTATGGCATCGTCGAGGAGCGCACAAAATTCTGTTACGCGGCATCGCTCATCGAAACAAGGTATGCAATCAGCAGTTTGGGATTTATGGCATCGTCGAGGAGCGCACAAAATTCTGTTACGCGGCATCGCTCATCGAAACAAGGTATGCAATCGAGGTCGAAGACCTCATTACAAACCCTCCGGTGGAAACACCTTATCAGAAGCTCAAAGCAGCTCTGATTGCGTGCTTCTCGCGCTCTGAAGAGGCCAAGCTGCGCCAACTGCTCGCCGGCGAAGCAATCGGCGACCGTACACCATTGCAATTCTTGCGGCACTTGAAAAGTCTCGTACCCGGCGTAGACGAGGCTGTCCTGAAGACCCGGTAGATGTCCAACCTCCCGGAGAAGACTCGCGAGTTTTAATTCTTGCGGCACTTGAAAAGTCTCGTACCCGGCGTAGACGAGGCTGTCCTGAAGACCCGGTAGATGTCCAACCTCCCGGAGAAGACTCGCGAGTTTCTCGCAATCTCCCCGGAGACCGCGACACTAGACGAACTGGCAAAAACTGCGGACAAACTTCACGATTCGCAATCTCCCCGGAGACCGCGACACTAGACGAACTGGCAAAAACTGCGGACAAACTTCACGAGATGTTCCTACCGAGCCACACCGTCGCCGCCGCGTCTACATCTTCGTCAATGTCGCCGCTCGAGCTACAGGTTAGCGAGCTGGCGAAACAAGTCGCCGCCCTGACCACACAGCTCGACCAAAGAGGCCGCTCTCGAGTTAGCGAGCTGGCGAAACAAGTCGCCGCCCTGACCACACAGCTCGACCAAAGAGGCCGCTCTCGAGGAGACAATTCTCGAAATCGCTCGCGCTCACGATCGCGCTCGAGGAAGCTTTCCAAATCCGGGATCTGCTTTTTCCACGAGAAATTCGGGCTCGAGGCCAAGAAGTGCACCAAGGGCTGCAAGTTCGCGAAAAACGGGAGCGGGAGTCACTAGAGGCGGAATGTGACTCTACCGCGACACTAGACGAACTGGCAAAAACTGCGGACAAACTTCACGAGATGTTCCTACCGAGCAACACCGTCGCCGCCGCGTCCACATCTTCGTAAATGTCGCCGCTCGAGCTACAGGTTAGCGAGCTGGCGAAACAAGTCGCCGCCCTGACCACACAGCTCGACCAAAGAGGCCGCTCTCGAGGAGACAATTCTCGAAATCGCTCGCGCTCACGATCGTGCTCGAGGAAGCTTTCCAAATCAGGGATCTGCTTCTTCCACGAGAAATTCGGGCTCGAGGCCAAGAAGTGCACCAAGGGCTGCAAGTTCGCGAAAAACGGGAGCGGGAGTCACTAGAGGCGGAATGTGACTCTCTCTGTTCTTCCAGCCGCCTGTTCGTCACTGATTACTCCAGTAACACCTCAACGATAACCTCTCCTTCCGTCGATTGGGCTGCATTCCAACGAGTTCCTCGATTCCTTGGCCTCCATGGAGTTAACCAGCGGACGTACCCTGGTTCCCCAGATTTTTTTTCACACTTTACACTCAGCCAAAACTCGACTGCTCACTCAGAGCACTCACTCTTAGACGTCCGTTCCTTATGACATCTCAGCTCCGACTCTCTCCGACGACTCCTCAAAACTCACTCTTCGACATGTCGATACTCACTCCTCAAACTCTGGACTCTGACTCTCCGACTCCCAAAGCTGACCGCTACTGACTCTTTTAGACTCTCACGTTGACTCAAAAACTCAACTCTATTTCTGACTCTTGCCTAACTCACCCGAGCGACTTCTCCGCCAGAGCCACGAGGAAACACAAAAGCTAAACTTAAATCTAATCCGTCATTCCGGTTGCGCGTGGCCATCGCGCACCCGGATCCACCACGCAAAATACCTAAAACCCATCAAAACTGTGTTTCCCCGGACCCTTACCATATGGAGCGCCAGGTCCTTCCCCTGGTCTTCTGTCCTTCTCGGTAGTCCTACAACACTCTAAACTCTAAATCTTACCATCGGAACTCTACCTTATCGATCAAGCCTCTTGAATCCTCAATGTCATTCCGGTTGCGCGTGGCCATCGCGCACCCGGATCCACCACGCAAAATACCTAAAACCCATCAAAACTGTGTTTCCCCGGACCCTTACCATATGGAGCGCCAGGTCCTTCCCCTGGTCTTCTGTCCTTCTCGGTAGTTCTACAACTCTCTAAACTCTAAATCTTACCATCGGAACTCTACCTTATCGATCAAGCCTCTTGAATCCTCAATATTATCGATCATTCTTGTCTCTCTCTATTGAATCTAAATATTGTAATAATGACTCTAAATTACGTTTACCTGTTAAAAATACTTGCAAATTGAATAAAAATAAATGTTAAGTGACTACATGGCTGTGTTTTGTGACGGCAACGGAAAAATAACGTCACAATATACATATATATGATAGGGGTCTAAGAAATCCAGTAAAAAGGAATCAATCCGAATCTCATATTAAAATAACCGGCATTAACTGGTCTGCTTGAACAATCCTTATTGAAGCTGATTGGATTAGTATTTTTTCGTGACGCAGTTTTATGCATCTTTAACGGCCACAGGACGGCTGAGCGAGAGAAGAGTACACCCATGCTTTACGATTTACGTAGCGGTGTGTCATAGAAATCCCCATATATCCCAACAGATTCCGATAGAAATCCTCATTCATTCCAATGGATTCAAATAGGAATCTTCATATATTTCTTTAGATTTCAATAAAAATTCTCATATATCCCAACGATTTAGAATACCACAAAATATCAGATAGATCGACTTACCAACAAGAAATTAATCAAACCAACGCGGGAGCAAAGTCAGACATAACCCGAGTCGAAATCCGAAATCCTACTTTATTCCGAATGTTTCGGAGCAGGTTCAGTTGGGGTACTCAGCTACTAAATTTCCCGACTCCGCGCGTTTAGAGTTCAGGAAATGATCCGCAACTGCTCAATTCCTCCTCTACCGCGATGCGTCATGTTCCGAAAAAATCCAATGCTACTCGATACCGTTTTATTAGAATGTGAGAGTTCCGATACTGATTCAAAAGTTTGGAAGTATTAACTTAGAAAAAAGTGGTGGTCAAGAAATTGACGATTTTTGATTTAATCCAACTTTTGATTTGAAATGTTGAATGATATCTGCAAAGCGAATTGTCATTCACTTCTTAACAATTTTCAGCTATAAAAGCGGAGCAGATATCAATTATCCGTAGGGGCTACCTACCACTTCTATATTGAAAAGCTGCAGTTGGTACTAATTTTTTTGATTAAGTTTTCTCTTTGGATAGCAGTGAGCAAGGAGTTCGCATTAACCTAGCAAGTGCTGTTTAGAGTAATATCCAAACGTGCGAGCAATTATCGATTGTATTATAAGGTAAACACAGAAATGCCACACAAGACTGAGTATCGTAACTACATGTATTCGACTTTTGAATTTTTGGTGGCATGTGCACCTAATGGATTAATAATTTCTGTTTCAATATGAATTTATCAATATGTATTTCAAGAAACTATGACGATAAATACGCGACAATTCAAATAATAATTAAAACAAATATAATCTCAGTCTCATTTCTTTGCGCAATTAAAATTAAGTTTAACAGTTCTTACACAAAATACTGTAAATATGGCAAATAGTATGTAAAATGAACTTAATTAATTTTAGGAATCACGTTAGACAGGAACATATTATTTTTCGGTGTTGCCAATAGCAGAGTTTGCTGCGAACTATAAATAAATCAATCTGTTAATGGTAAACTTGTAACATATATTCGAGCTTGTACTCGGGTGTTAAAAGATTTCGACTCTATTAAATAAATATTACCATTACACGCAAAAAAAATACAGTAGGTTTCACGGAGACTCGCCGGTGAACTGAATATTTCAGTCCAGTAAACCGCTTGATTTACGTTTTTATCCGTGATTTTCCCGGTTTACTCGTTGTACTTGCCGGGTCGAACCGTCAAATCACCGAAACGTCCCGTAGTTATTTTCGACCGTAAAAGGTACGGTGCGTGGCCCGTCAGTAGGCAGGTTTAGTCCGTAAAAGCGCCGGTCTGGTGACCATGAGACGCTTGGGTCGGCTCTGTTGTATTTACTTATTTCGCGGCGTGTTTGTCTTGTGATGCCGCATTGACTTTGTTCCTCTACTACTATCGTGAACATATAAGATTATCAATTATTTGTGACACGTGGAACAGTTTATACATAAGAGGGTAGGATTATCGCAATTCATTGCTTAGTAAGTATTCCTGACAGAAAAAATTACAAATCACTGCACTATCACTGAAATCTATTGTGTATTCACTCGCTGGAAATTCATTCACGAATGGCTCTCTTTTTTTAACCGCCGGTAGTGGCGGTAAAGAGGACATCAAGACGACGCCTGCCGAGCTCGTCTACGGCGAACCAGTGCGCCTACCCGGCGAATTTCTAGTCCCCTCGGACAAAAACGCGACCGTTGGCGACGTCCTCGCGGACCTGAAAAATAAATTTAAAGACCTTGCTCCAACTAATACATCGCGCCATGGGACGCGTTCTGTTTTCTGTTTCAGAGACCTTAACAATTGCTCCCATGTTTTGGTGCGAGTTGGGCAAATTGGCCCGTCCTTTTCGCCACCGTACGAGGGCCCGTACCGAGTCCTGGCGAGGAGAGACAAATTTTTCATGGTGGAATACAAGCGCCAACCCACGGCAATTTCAATTGACCGGCTCAAGCCCGTCTACCAATTGGCCGATGACGCTGCACCTGACGTTGAGCCCCAGCAACCTGCAATAGACCAACCCGGTCCGAGCTCAGCCCCTCAACCTACAGTGCGACCCGCACAGAACCCACGAACTCCCACGCGAAACGTTCGATTTCAAATTTAAACGCACCTTTCATTGTAAATATTTCCTTTCTTTCACGCATATCTTATTGGCCGATGACGCTGCACCTGACGTTGAGCCCCAGCAACCTGCAATAGACCAACCCGGTCCGAGCTCAGCCCCTCAACCTACAGTGCAACCCGCACAGAACCCACGAACTCCCACGCGAAACGTTCGATTTCAAATTTAAACGCACCTTTCATTGTAAATATTTCCTTTCTTTCACGCATATCTTGTAAATATTGTCGCCCATTTACTGTACATATTTTCAATCACGTTTCTTTTCTCAAAAAGGGGAGCACTGTGGCGGCAACACCACACATACACGCGCACACAGTCGTTCGATATTCGACTGCGCATTGACTGATCGACAGTCTTACGTCACCCGTCGACCCAGCTCGACAACGCATATGTACACCCATTGTATCATATAAATAAATCAGTGTACTGTGCAATTATGGAGTCAGATATTAAATTATTGTTAGCGTCTATCCCCGCTACATATATACCATTCTGGGCATTTATGTGCCAGCGGTGCCTGCAAGCAATTGCCACGAATGTGTGAAGATCTTGCCAGGGATATATATATACATAATTATTTTAAAGCAAGTTCAAAGAAGCAGGTTCACTTTCAATAATTTCAGATTTTTCTGGACATTGAAGTTCACAGACTGTTGCATCCATCTCAGACTCGTTGGTTATCTTCGAACAAAGTTGTGATTCGGTATTGAGAGCAATGGGACGCCTTTCAAGAGTATTTTAAGCAGCTGAAACCTTCTGCGAAGCTTCGCAAGATAGTTACAATTCTGTCCGCACTCTCAGACCCATTGATAGAAATGTCTTTTCTATTTTTGGACTTCGCTTTGCCTAAACTCACGACTTTAAACAGACTTTTTCAATCAGACAAACCGGTCATTGCCACGATGTATGGCGACATCAAATGTTCGTACAACAATTTACTCGAAAATTACATGAATAGAAATTGCATCAACAAAACTCCGATTAATGATGTAGATCCTGCCGACGAAAGTTATTTTTTACGCAGTGAAAACATATATTTAGGTTCGAAACTCGTCACTTTTCTTCAACGGCCGGACATTGCACGAAACACTCATCTAAAAACTGATTTTTACCAGGGTTGCATTCAGTTTTTTGTAATGGGCTGTCTGCAAATTCGAAAGCGATTTGATTTTGATGATCACGTGCTCAAGCTCATATCATCTTTTCAACATGAATGCCACGAGCCACAGGTATCGTACAATTGTTCAACACTCGTACCGTTGATGGAGTCAGTGCCGCGAGTGATCAGTTCGGAGGAGTACCAGAGCATTGATGATGAGTGGAGAAAAATGCCAAATTTCGAGTTTCCTGCTCACATCAAGAGGGCTGACGATGTCGATGACTTTGGAATAAATCATCGCACTGTGACGAAGGCGATCAGCTGTTTTATATATTCAAAAAACTATCAAACTTTGCATTGAATTTAATTTCTCTACCGCATTCTAATGCAGAATGTAAGAGAACATTTAGTTCCGTGAACCTAATCAAAACTAAGACGCGAAAGACACTCTTTACCCCAACGGTTAATGGTACATTATTGTCTAGTCAACGCGTAAATAAAAATTGCGTCAAGTATCAGCCAACCGATTTAGAATATAATAAGATGCGAACTGATGTTTTATATGGCTCTGATCAAGGTAAAAAAAGCAGGTGATTCCCTTCTGTGCAGGGCATCCTATACTTGAGGATTTTTGTAATTACGGATCCGAGGAATCTGACAAAGGAAATGTCGTTTTAACGAAAAATAGAAAGTATTAGTATTTGTTATTCAGTATTGTATCATTGACTGTCAAAAGATATTTATATTTAATACTATGCTACTAGGCCGAGCTCGTAGCACAGTGGTCAAGACCATGCGGCTGCGACTCGGTGCAACGTGGGATCGCGCCTCGGTTAGGGCAGGTTTTTTTCCGCGCTGCGAAGGATCTCAAGATTGACCATTCTCTTGATAGAGATACGAAGGTCTCTAATTCTGTGAGATCTATTCGTTAGCTACGGAGAAAAATCTTAAAAAGGCAGACAATGATACTTACGAAAGAATACGAAAGCAAAAAAGGCCGCGTAAAAACCTACTAAGCGTGGGTATACGCCGGATACAAATACCCCATTTTTACTATGCTACTAATATTCAAAAGATGTCTAAAAAATGTTATATGAAAGGATATCTTAAATTCAAATATCTTGGGCGCTATTATTATGGGCTACTGAAAAATATGAGTTTTCCAATAAAAATTTGGAAAAAATTGTTTAGTTAGTTAATTAACTGGACTAAGTTTTTAATTTACTAAAATGATCTGTAAGGGTATTATTCACCCATAAATTGCTTATTTAAACAATTATGTGTGATTTTTCACGCGTGCAATAAATTGCACCCGGGCACAATTATGCCACGGCCCTGAATCAATCTTCTCCCTCTGCGGACTTGCCAACACTGCGACATTCTCGTCGCTGGGCGGCTTCCGTCCCCTCTGTAGCGTAAATGTCCACAGAACCGTATACTGGGTGAGGCGGGGGGTACGGTATATCGTTAAACACCGGGATTCGTAGTTACGGTTTGCGTGCGTCTCTATTTTCGGCACATCAGAATGCGGCGCCATCGCAACATCCTCCTCGTTAAATTCCCAATTGACGAAACACATTTTTGCAAAACACACAGAGGGAAGAAGAAAAAAGCAACAGGACGCTCAGTCAGCGTTCGTCAGAGACTTTCGTTAAATTCCCAATTGACGAAACACATTTTTGCAAAACACACAGAGGGAAGAAGAAAAAAGCAACAGGACGCTCAGTCAGCGTTCGTCAGAGACTGGCTGTACAAGGGCTAATGGGCCCCTGATGTCCGAGAAGCCGATATTCACTTGCGGGGGAAGAAAAAATAATCTCTGGAATTTTTTAAACACAAACACCTTTTGTTTTCTAGGTCATCGTAACATCTATGTGGGGAAGAAAAAATAATCTCTGGAATTTTTTAAACACAAACACCTTTTGTTTTCTAGGTCATCGTAACATCTATGTTGTACTGTATTCTATCATTGCTACGGCGCCACCGAAATGACGTCATGGCACAGGGGTCTTATGTCCAAACGAAAAAAACTACTACACCCTCCTGGTGGTAAACTTCTGACGGTTGGTGATATACTTACATCTGTAGGAGTAACTCCTAACTTCCACCGGTAACTTATCTATTACTAGCTCATAGACACAGTGGTGCGTCAGAAAGACTTTACTCAAGCGCTTGGGCCTTAAGGGTTCAGTGGCCCAGGCGATAAGGCGTTCGAGTCGGATCAAATTGCCATCTTTCAACTCGATGATGAGGAGCGAAATACAGTAATGTTGCATGACTATTTCTCGAAGGATGTGTTCAAGAGCACACGCGACGCATTAGAAGCATCAGAAACAATGAGTGTGATGAGGAGCGAAATACAGTAATGTTGCATGACTATTTCTCGAAGGATGTGTTCAAGAGCACACGCGACGCATTAGAAGCATCAGAAACAATGAGTGCTCTATCAGAAAAACAGATCTCTCTCACCCTTAGGTCTCTCTCTCTCTCTCTCTCTCTCTCTTAGTGCTCTATCAGAAAAACAGATCTCTCTCACCCTTAGGTCTCTCTCTCAGAGAGAGAGAGAGAGAGAGAGAGAGAGAGAGAGAGAGAGAGAGAGAGACTCTGAGCCAATTGGTCATGAAAATACTGCTCAGGTCGCGATGAAACCCACGTAACGATTGTCACGCCTTGAATTACCGACCTTTCAAGGACTCGACTCGGAGTGGGTCACGTTTAAGGACATGTTCAAAACAATGCTAGTTCCAAATACCGCACTCTCAGGTGTTGAAAAACTTCAATACTTGCACAATTGCCTCAAGGGTCCAGCGGCGGAACATCTAAAAAATACGTCCATATCGACCGACAATTTTGAAGAGACTTGGGTCAAGCTAATCAATTACTATGACAATAAGCGCGGTCTTACCAACTCCGCCGTGTTTGCCTTTCTAAATTGAAAACCAATGACTGAGTATTCTGCCCTGGAATTTGAAAAACTTTACATGACAGTCAAGCAACGCATAAAAGCGTTAATAACCCTCGACCTTCCTATGTAGCATTGGGACGCGATACTAGTCTGTGTAGTCGTGAACTGTCTCGACGCAAACGTCCAATCATGGGAAATGGAGTTAGGGTCCTCAACAGATTCACCGACTTGGGAAAAACTCGAGAAATTTTCAATGACAAAATTGAGAGCACTTAAAGCTCTCAAACCTTCTTCTGTCCAAAAAACACCAACTGCGTTAGTTAGAGCACATCACACATTCCAAAATGAGAACTCTGAACTACCCACAGACTCGACAATTGAAGAAACAAAAGTAAACCCTCTCCCTACAAGTTATCCACTCTGTTTTGAAGCTCATTCCGTCTTTCGATGTCCTAATTACACGTCCAAATCAGTTGCAGATAAAGTTGAAATCGTTAAAAGAAAAAACCTATGTTTCAACTGCCTTGGAACACATCGAGTAGGATCATGTCCGTCAAATAATCGGTGTCGTAAATGCGGAAAAAAGCATCACACCACCATCCACCGAGCTCCAACGCAAGCCAACCATACTTCTGCATCCTTCACAGAGCCTGTAGAAAAGAATGAGAGTGATGGGTCACTCTTAATCGCCAGTGTTGTCGTCCCTCAGTCACGAACCTTTCTAGCTACCGCCATTGTCCGAGTCGAGACAGGTAACGGCCGCACCGTCAAAGCCAGAGCGCTTATAGACCAAGGGTCGGAAATATCTCTCGTTACAGTCAATTTAGCCCAAGCGCTTCATCTTGAGCGACGAAAAGACAAAGTAAAAATTCTTGGTGTTGGTGCTCAAACATCTGGCGAATCCAAGGTTGCAGTATCTTTCACATTAAAATCACACTTTGAATTGGAAGCATTATGCTCAGTACAGGCTCACATTCTCTCTAAATCAACGAACATTCTACCATCCTTTCAAACTGATAAGTTTACAAGCTGGCCCCAGCTCCAAGGACTGCAACTCACAGACCCTACATTCCAAACCCAAGGAAAAATCGATCTTCTTCTCGGAGCTAACATTTACAGCCAGATTATTGAGGACAAACTTGTAAAAGGGCCTGTTGGGAGCCCCATTGCTCAACAGACCAATTTCGGATGGATAATTTCCGGACCAGCCACCTTGCCATCTCACTCCACTGCCGCTCATAATCTGCATTGTTCTGTGAATCGAGAACTGTACACTCTAATCGAAAAATTTTGGCATCAAGAAGAGCTACCTCCAACGTCAACTACCCTTACACCAAAAGAAAAAAATGCGAGGATCACTTTCAAATGACACATGCTCGCACTGAATCAGG
>MVJL01007114.1:0-26253 GCA_002156465.1 Macrocentrus cingulum | reverse complement strand
TATATGTGGTGCATGCTATTTTGTGTATTTCGGACTAAAATTTTAGGCTGTGCCGAGTTCTGAGCGGAATTAGATTGTCTTATGGACTCTAGGGAAAGCAATAAATTGATGACTGGAAAATTAACCAAGTTTTTCCACGTTTTCACACCTATAACCATTGCCGCAATACCGCAGGGGATTATTTAAACCAACGTGGTGTAACCGCACGAGTTAAATATTGGCGCAAACACGAGCGAAGGCCGTGAGTCGTCGCAGACTCGGAATACAAAGGATAAAACGATTGCGGCGCCAGTGATAAGGTACAACGGAAACTTTCAAAGGTAAAAAGACTAAAAAGTCACCTGAATCAGCACGAGATTGCCTAAAATCATCGACCACTGTTGATTCGGTGCATCCATGTTGCCCAAATTCGCCTGTGTCGACAGTCGCGACGCCAAGGTCATCTCAAGGTTGCCCTTGAGGCCCAGCAGGGCGGGTACGAGGATCATGAGCTCGTTCACCTTCTCAAAGACCTCCCAGTGCTGGTAAAAAAAATTGTTTTTATCATTTTTACGTCGGTTAATTTGAGAAATTGTACGCTGCGCTTACCTGCACGTAATCGAGCGCCAACCCGGCCCCGACCATCCCTAAACCAGCCACGAGGAACGGCAGAAACACCTGAATTGCCATGGTGACGTATGACTCCTCGGGTTCCGCATTGTCGCAGAATTTACTCTCGGCCACGACGTCCGGAAGACGCCCGTCCGCGTTCTCGTCGATGATTGTCACCTCGTGGCAGTTTTCACTCGTCAGCGGAGTCGTTGCCGATGCTGCATTCGTCTCTGAGGTCGTGCGCGAACGCCCGGCGATTGGTGACATCCTGTATGAGTTCCTTTTGTGCGACAGTAGAGATTCTTTACATGGTCCGCTGAAAAATAGATAGTTTTTTGGTGATTACTCGAAAATCAAGGGGTTGGGGGTATTTTTGAATAAAATCTTTTTTGTAGTTTAAAAAATACTCTACAAAAAAGGTCCTTAGGGATAACTAAGTATATTTGATAGTTTTCAAAATATTTGAGAAAATGTAAAATTTTGTGGAAATTATTAGTTTTTTTTTTTTGCGAATATCTTGAAAACTATCGATTTTTCATAGGAATCAGTTAATATATTTTTTTTAGGTTTTGAAATTTTTTACAAAAAAGGTAGTATGTGTAAATTGTGTAATATTAATAGTTTATGAGATATTCATAAAAATAAATGATGAATTTTAATTGTACGAATATTATTGTGTGAGTTGACTCTACAGACTGATAGTTTTTTGCAAATATCTCAGAAACTATTGAATTTTTCAAATTATACTTAAATATCTTTTTTAAAGCTCTTTAAATTCTCTACAAAAAGTTATTTATACAAAATTTACGAATTTTGAATATTTTTTAAAATATTTACAATTTTGTAAATTTTCGAAAAAAAAGAAGAAATAATCTGCGTAAAATACTTGTATAAATCAAAATATATTTTGATGGGTTAGTAGTACACGTGATCATCAGTCAGATAAGGTCACCGAATTTAATAGTAATAACTCTACCGCTGTTGATTGAGCGATCAAAAAAAAAAAAATTCAACACAACGTCCGTGTGTCCACGAACTCGAGCTTCTTCTGATTACATAATTTACTCAATATCAATTTAATTCTCGGGATGCAAAGACGGATGATCAAAGGCGCCAGCAAAAGGAACAGTACACATTTTGATAACAACGCGAATTTAAGACAATCGTTGTAAATGTCGTCGGGCCACCCGTGCGCGGCTATTTTTATTCAGACGATTGTTGAAATAGGTCGATATAGAGGGATGACATGCTAAAAAAAAATAGCGCGAGTTAATCGAGATTAGCCATCGGTGAATGTCAAGGTGTATAGCTCGAGGATGAATTCCAAGCATTATTATACATAAATGCAACTACACAGCTACTGCCTGCTCTACTGATCATGCGGAATCGCCACACGTGGTGTAATACATATACCTATGTCTTATATTAAATTACGCCACTTTTTGCAATCGTTAGTGACGTCAAATTTGACTTATCACGTGAAATTTTCAATATCACGACATTTAATCTTCTAAAAATTCACTATATGTAAAAAAATCCCTTTAACCTTTAAATTTCGTCATAATAAACTTAAAAAAAACCAAATTTTTAACATAAAAAGTTGTGACAATTAAAAACAAAATTGTTTTCAACAATTTTGATGATTTTAAAACTAAAAAAACTCCAGTGTGGTATTCTTTTATAAATATCTTAAAAACTATTAGGCCTACGAAATATTTATATATAACCTTTTTTATAAACAATTTTAAAAACTATAAAAAAGATTCTATACAAAATCTTTGTAAATCTAATATTTTTTGAGATATTTAAAAATGAAAAAACCGTGTAAAAAGGATTTGGATGAAAAAATTTTCATAGCAGTCATGTTTTTTTTGGAAATATCTTAAAAACTACACGAGTTGGAAAATATTTGTTAAGGACCTTTTTTGTAGGGAATTTCAAGGACTATAAAAAAGATTCTATGTAAAATATCTCTAAACCGCACAGTGCACGAGATATAAAAAAAAAAAAAACATTTCAGTACGCAAAAAAAATCCCTTTGACTTTAAATTTCATCAATGAAAAACAAATAAAATCCAAAAAAATAAATTTCTTAACACAAAAAGTCGTGACAATTATCAAAAATAAATTGAAAAAATTTTATTTTCAACAATTTTAATAATTTTAGTTTTAAAAAATTTAAAACTCAAAAAAACTCAGAATAATAATAAAAACAATAAAACTAATCTGAAAAATAATTAAAAAATCCTGTAAATTGTTATTTAATTGTTAATTAATTACAACAATTACAACTAATAAAGAAAAAAACCCGAAAAATAAATGAAAAACAGTCATAAAACAAAAAAAAAAATGAAAAAAACCGTAAAAATTCTTTTAAAAAACCTCTAAACCAAAATCATAAAACCTAACCTAAAATAAAATCATAACACCCCTTCAAAAAAAAACCAAAAAAACTGACAGAAAATTCACAAAATTATAAAAAATTACCGTGAAAATATCGAAAAAAAAATTTTTCCAATCAAAAATAAATTTTTCTAATGCACCTTAAAGCTTACCAACAAGTTTGATGAAAAATTAAGCCAATATTTTCGGCTCTATTGACAATTTATCGGCACTAAAAGAGAGTCTAACTGCCAGGAAGGAAATAAGACGTTGATTTTTTCGTGATCGCGCGATGTTTCGCGGCTTCAACATCGAAAAGATCTTGCGTTTGGCCTGACACGGCCGTCTCGTGATACGGTTACATTGCGACTGAGTGAAAATTGTCCGAAAGCACCCCGAGTTGGCGAGAAAGCTCACGAGGGGGAGAGGCTCACGAGGGGGAGAGAGAGCGGCGCAGCCAAGCAAGCGCACTCGTATCGATCCACAGCGTCGATAGATGCCTCTCTTTATTACCTCGACGCATATTAGACAATATTAGACGCCTACAAACGATATAAGACCTCCATCTCTCCTCATTTTCCCTCCGGAAACGTCACGAGACGCTGCGACGCCCTTGAAAGCACCGTGGGCGTCATCTGACGCAATCGAAAGCACAAACGGACTAAGCAGACCAACAAAAAGTGCTCCAGAGGGCTTAAAAACATGTCGAACTAGTTGGATATTGAATTGCCAACGGATTTGGATCGACGACCGTCGTGGAGGCCTTAGGAAAACCTGAAGGTCGCGAGTATTAATAGAATTTAGTGGAGTATGGGTGCATAATTGTGAATTTAGTGCATTGAAACATGTGGTAATTTATTGATATAGCCACGTGACAGTACGTAACTCAAAGCACCATTAAATTAGACTTGACAGGAATATCCTGGATTAAGTTAACGGGCGTTAATTGGAATTTTGGTATAATCAAGAAATGTGACGAGTTGAGTATAATCCGCGAGGTAGGTGAGATATTTTTTTATAAATATCTTGAAAACTATTAGACCTACAGAATATTTATATATAAGCTTTTTTGTAGGAAATTTCAATAGCTATAAAAAAAGTTCTATGCAAAATCTTTGTATATTCAACGGTTTTTGAGATATTTAAAAAAGAAAACTATTCGGTAGAAATGATTTTAAAAAAATTTTCTCAACAGTCATGTTTTTTTTTTTTTGGAAATATCTCAAAAATTATACAAGTTGCGGAATATTTTCTTAGAACCTTTTTTGTAGGAAATTTTAAGAGCTATAAAAGAGGTTCTATAAAAAATCTTTGTAAATCCAACGATTTTTGAGATATTTAAAAAAGAAAAATACCCTGTAACAAAATGACTAAAAAAAATCCTTAATAGTGATATTTGTTTTTTTAGAAATATCTTAAAAACTACAAGAGTTGGAAAATATTTGCTTAGAATCTTTTTTGTAAGAAATTTTAAGGGCTAGAAAAAAGGTTGTATGCAAAATCTTTGTAAACCTCACGGTATATGAGATATTTTAAAAAATTTCATCATTTTGTTGCTTTTCGATAGATTTAATTGATTTTCCTTGATTTTTCTAGTTTTTAAAACCTGCTACCAAAAAACTTTTAAACTCTGTCAAGTATGCCAAACACCCCTTGTTCAATCACCAAGCATGACTCTCCCGTGTCAGCCGTATTAAGCTCACTCCGTCGGGCAATTTGTATTCTGGTAACTTCTGGACTAGGTCACATATGGAGGTCCGACTAACCATTCGTATTTCGCTCGCGTCGCTCAACGACCCGCTGGTCGTTTGGACTTATCAGTGATATAAGGTCGCGGCCCTTCAGCATCGACCTACAAAGGCTTTGTCTTTGACCTGGAGAATTATAAATCGCCCACGGCCGTTTGCGCGGCTTACCTCTAGAAAATAGTGCACATCAGGTATATAGGTATCATCATAAAAATCACCTCTACACGGATTTATTAAATCGCAATAAACAATATTCACTTCCTTCCGCGATGACCTTGTGCCACTATATTTTTATCTCAAACAAATCTGAATAATTTTTTTACGATAACAATTTTTTGCATTTCCGGTTTTTTTTTCTACGTCGAGTTGTTTTGCAAAAAAAAAAAATTCCAGGTCTGTCGATAAATTAATATATGTTAATAAAATGCAAGAAATTTTTTTATTTTATTGCAAAGATAATTATCGCG
Source organism: Macrocentrus cingulum (assembly GCA_002156465.1). NCBI lineage: Eukaryota > Metazoa > Arthropoda > Insecta > Hymenoptera > Braconidae > Macrocentrus > Macrocentrus cingulum. The sequence goes on along the minus strand of MVJL01007114.1, from coordinate 21,065 downwards.
TAATTTGTGTTTAGATTTATGGATTTTTTCTCAAATTTGAATTTCTAATGGCGTTTTAAATGGATTTTGCGGGTGGAAATTTTTTTTTTTTCAACGGGGTGATGTAGTTTTTTTATTGGGTATATAGGGAACGAGGGAAGATTGCAGTGGTAAGCTCCACGGTGATTACTTAAATGCCTATAAACTGGTGGTGCACTATAGTCTTCGTGGCAGCGACAGGCTCGCGGCCTCGGCTAATTGACATTGTCACTGTGTTCAGGGCCGTTTGTCAGCCACTAGACCGATTCTGCTAGCACGTGGAAGGCGTAGGAAAAACCTGAAAGCTGCAAAACGCTTTCTATTTTGCTTTACATAGCCGAGAGCGCGGTGTTGATTGACCAAAACGCTAGTGATCAGCGATATTTTTCGAAATATCTTGATAAATATTAGAGATATAATTTTTTATGATAGAATGTTTTTTAAAGAGAATTTTAATAGCTACAAAAAAGTTTCATAGGAAAATTTTCGAAAACTTGTTGGTTTTAGAGATATTTTAAAAAACGTCTATTCAGGATGACTATAAAATTCGAAAATTTTGATTTTTTTGAGAAAAAAAATTCAAATTAGGATTTTTTGACTCTCCAATTTTTTTTTTTTTTTCAGAAAAATCCCGTAGATTTCAAGAAAAAAAGGTAATTTTTAACATTAAAACGAGAAAATTGAATTTTTCCGGATGATACTTTTTTCAAAATATCTCGAGAACTGTTGAAAATACGAAATTTTTGTATATACCTTTTTTTGTAGAGTTTTTTAAGATCTACAAAAAAAGTCATATAAAAATATTTCCTAACTTGCTCTGTTTTTGAGATATTTTCGAATTAAACCGTGCAAGACAAGTGGGTAATTTTAATAAAAATAAATATTGTACCTCAGGGATCTACTTCTTCCTCGATTCTTGGCATGAGTATTTAGCACCTCCTTCTCCATTTTGAAACTCATTTATCGACTTATTCGAGGACAAACTAGAAACAAAAAAAAACGAAAAAATTCAATTTTAAAAAGCAATTACTAATTTTTTCGTCTCATTATGCTACTGACTATTTTAATACCCTGTCAAAGCTCGACTGACAAATTTACAAAAATTATCTCTTTACCTCTTAACATCGTTCTATATCCTCACATCTAATATTTGAATAAACTGATATGTAATGTAACGAAAAAAAAAAAAAAATCCATTTCACTCCCATGTCTATTATCTTTCTCAAAACAGCAAATTTAAATTTACACAAGCATCATCATGATTTTACATTATTTTCCTACACAAAATATCATTTTCAATTGCCCAAAAAATTTTTTCTCTATTTAATACCTGAAAAAAAAAAATTTTTTCTCGTATAAAAAAATTCTTCAATTGATAAAATTAACTAACATGAATTTAAATTCAAAAAAAAATTTTTTCCTCTAATAAAAAATTTTTTCAATCAATAAAATTAACTGAAATTAATTTAAATTTCATTTTCACTCACTCACATTTAATAGTCACGTGTAAAAAAACAAATTTCACGTTAATAGAAATTTTACTGACAGTAAAAATCGTGATTTTAAGGCGAAAAAAGAGAAAAATATCCATAAGCATATTTACCATACAAAGTATCACTACTGCACTGTCACTTTTGTGGTTGAACATAATTAAAAAAATTATGTAGACGTCAGAAAAAAATTCTGAACACTGCTGAAAGACGTCGTGGCGATGTGAAGATGATGATGCCGTGATGCAGCTCGGTGAACACAATCATCCGATCTTCGTGGACGTAAGTCGGCATTTTATGAGCTTTAAAAATTCCAAATGATGATTTCACAGGCGCGTATCGGCATTATCTGACAGCACAAACTGCGCTAATGCTGGTGCTGCAATTGGTGTCTGAAACGATGCAGATAAATTGGTCCGAGAGGTAAAAAAAAATTTGCACAGAGGGCGATTATCACTCCGGCACGATGGCAGGGTTAGTTGGCACTGACAGATCTAACTATTTCATTCACAGTTGCCGTTCAGACGACGTATGTACGCATGAATGTATAACCGCGTGTGATTACGCACTGAAGCGAGAGAGTGAAATAAAGAGGAGGGAGACGGGGTGTAGGTGGTACAAATGAGCCACCGAGATGATGGCTAGAGTGCGAGAGTTGATACCAAGTTGGCGAGAGCTTGTCTAGTGTCTTTCCGCTCGTGCTAATCCAGTTTATCGCGAATATCTTGCAAACAGTGAATCGTGGGAAAATTTTACACTCTATCTTTTTTAAAGACAATTTTATGGTCTATAAAAAAGATTTTGGGTATAAATTATCAAAAACTCATATTCTAAAGTTATTTTAAAAAGAAAGTCGAGTACATTTGAGAAATTCGAGGATTTAGTGTACTAAAATTAATATTTTTTGAAATATCTCGTTAATTACAAGAGTTACATCATTTTCACTTATTACAAATTTTATTGGAAATTTCAAGAGCTATAAAAAAGTATTGATGTAAATCGTATCTTATCTATCAATCGAATCCACATTGATCGGGGAAATGCATTTGTCCACGACAAATTCATGAAATTTATCAAATAAAAATGTTCCACTCGACCGTGGCCTTGTATTGTATCGCAAAACACGTGCTTTGTCGGTCAGTACAGGGCTTAATATATTTTCTAGCGACACGTTGTCAACAAATTCCTCTGTACACACGTCCAAGTCGTGTGGACATAAAATTTATCATTTGAGCGACAGCTCTAGGTGTTAAAAGAGCCCTCGCAACTTGACGCACGGTCTATTAAACAGTTGAAGCGACTATTGTGTATAATAATAGTCGCAGGGAATATATACAAGCGTGCATTTATTACAATACGTCTACGTCTCGATAGTGTTAAACAGTTAAAATAAAAAATTAACAGTTGTATGCACTATCAAATTTACTGCAATATTTGTAAAAAAAAATTTTTTTATCGATCAAAAATTTTTTATTCTAGATGGCATTAGTTATTGATATTTTTTATACACTTATATACAATAATATCTTTTTATACGTTATTTGAATTTCGTGAATACTGTTTGCACAAAAAATTCCAATGACGCAAATTTATTTGTTTATATAATTAATTATTTATATTTAGACCTTTAATTGCTTTTGGACGTTACTTAGCACCAAAACACAGCTTGTGTCCATCGCTTATCGATAGATGCGAGCAGAAAAAAAAATTGTCGTAAAAATCACATAAACGACAGAAATGTACATATTTACAGGTCTACTGAAGATTAATTGTACATTTTCTTATCTTTCCAAGTAAGTCAAGATAATAAATGTAATTTTTTTTACACTGTTATTTAATTTTTAGGTATTTTTAAACTTCAACACCCGTTTTAGCTCAATAAAATCACGGAAATTTCATTTTTTTTTTTTTTTTGTAATCCTGCGCAATAAAAAATTAATAATTGTCTTTTTCGACAAATATGATATGTACAAAGTTCTTAGAAATCCGTTTTTTTTTAGTAGACTAGATAAAATACACGTATTTTCTTTGATTTATTACGATCAAATATTTAAAATCACGATTTTTTCGTTGATTACTCGAGTTTTAATCATTAAAAAATTTTTTTTTCTACCAAATTAATGGTTCAAGATTACTCCACAATGTGAAATCATTTAAAATTCACTTTCAACATTCATAATGTTAAAAAAAATTTTTTTTCTTTCAAAAACTTGAAAAAAAATGAACATTTTAACCAGTCCAAATGCAATTATGTTCAAAATGCAAGAATTTTTTTTTCTTAAAAAATAAAAACGAAAAAAATATCAATAAAAATTTGACGATAAGCAGTCAAAAATTTTAACATCCCTACTATCCTTTTTGATTGAAAAAAAAAATCCAGAAAAATCAAAGTTCCTACCTCAATTTCAGCGCTTCCTCGTCAATAAAAAAATCTTCATTTGTAAAAAATTGATTTTCTATCAATAACCGTCGATTAAAAACGGAAAATTTGTGAAAAAAATTTTCCAACCTTAGTCACCAACATCAGAATCACCATCACCAATTTTATAGAGCACGGAGAAGGCGACACCGAGCAGAGCAGTGCCGAGAAGGTCGCCAGCAGCCGTTAAATACGGAATTGCGGAGCTGTCTGGATCCATTCCGCGAGTCCACATCCAAACGACCATCAATTGCGCAATGTACAGCAGCAATACCACCTAAAAATCAATGTAACTCGATTAGTTGAGCATCAAAAGTTCCCCTAAGACGCTGTGGGACACTTACTTGCAGCATCGCTGCCAATAAATACACAATGATGAAGGTAGCAGTGAATGATGTGTGTCCGGCTTTCAAATAACTGATTGTATAGCTGAAAATCAAGTGTCCGGGAATAACCATCATTAGCAGAACCCTCGCGGTCCTCGCGTGACCACCTACAATAATTAAATTCACATTAGAAAGCGGGGAAAAATTTTTTTTCACGACTAAAAACTGATTTACCGGGTGCGAGGAAGGCGTCAAACGGACTGATGCACACTGGTGCGGTATTTTCGTCCTTGTGCAGGGATGTACTTATCCTGCTAGCCTGTACAGCCACCAGGTTGCCTCCTACACCGTTAATAATCAACTGGAACACTGCAATCCCTGTATAATTCGAGATTGTGCAGTCGAGGATGAGTCCACCGAGACTGCTGATCAGCATCGCTGCAATTACCGGCATCCAACCATAGTTTAACACCTCTTGTGTGAATGGGTTGTTCCAGGCTGCATATCCACACATTGGAGTGAGGACCAGGCACACCACAATAATCGTCGGAGCAATCCAAGGGCTTTTATCTGTAAAAACGATGAAAATTCAAAATTTTTTTTCTTCACAGAAAGTTCTCAAATTTTTAACATAAAACATGGATTAAAATTAATTCGATTAACAATTTGAAAAAATTGATACAGAAAGTATTTATGAAGAAAAAAAAACCTGAGGGTTCGAGATTTCGTAGTTTGTGAGATTTTTTTTTGGTTTTCTCCTGATAACTCGATAACAAAGAGATAATGAAAAATATTATAAGATTTAAATGATTAGGAATTAAATTTCCTACAAAAAATAAAGAATAAACTTTTTCGATATTTTTCATTGTTTTTGAAATATTTAAACAAGTTGAATTTTCAAACAAAAAACATTATCTCCAAAACTATGCGAGATATGAAAAAAAATTATTCTACATTTTTTGTAGATAATTAAACCCTGAGTCATTTAACTCGAGTGATATTTTTCATTATTTTGTATATTTAACGAGTTATAACGAAAAAATCGAGAAAATCACGAAAACTACGTGATATCAATGAGGTATCCCGTTAAAAAATTAATAAAAATAAGTAAATAGATAAATTTTTCACTAAGAAATAAGTGGCGGCGACATTTTTAATTGACAACCGTTGAGGATAGTTTGTTAGTGGCTTAAAATAAGCAATATTCTTACCCATGGCGCGATAGAGCATCGATGCAATCAACGAGAGGAGCGCAAGGGTGGTCAAATCGCCGAGTGACGCGGCAATGGGGGTGGCAACATTGTCCGGGTTGATGTTGAGCCTTCGAGAGAGAAGAATCACCCCGACCATGATGAGTCCAAGGAGAAAACTGGCTACAGCCGCGGTGGCGAGTGCACTCGCGCCGAGGAGCAGCGCGTGGCGTGCGTTGAAGTGTGCCTCGGGTACCCAGCCGAGGATAACGGCTGCGAGAGATGCCAGGAGGCCCACGACCATCGCCTGGCACTGAATCAGCGCCAGATTGCCCAGAATTAACCTCCACTGCTGCTTTGCCGTGTCCATGTGTCCCAAATTCGCGTGAGTGGACAAACGCGAGGCCAGCGTCATCTCGAGGTTGCCCTTGAGGCCTAGCAGCGCAGGCACGAGGATATACACCTCGGAGACGACCTTATAGACGGGCCAGTGCTGCACCTTGTCGAGTAGAAGACTCGCTGCGACCATTCCAAAGCCCGCGAGCAGAAACGGAATGAACATTTGCACTGCAATCATCCAAATGTTCTCGTCCTCCTCAATTTCACGTTTCCGCCGCGCCTCTGGTGACTCTCGGGGTGGAATTAAGTGTAGAGTGTCCTCATCATCGTCGGAGTAGACCTCCAGGTCTGTCGAACTCTCTGCAAGAGCGTTTAAAGACTCACCGTGACCAAAACCCACCATTTTCTCACGATTTTTGGCGGTTTTTAACGCGGTTTTTCGCTGGCGAGGAGCTGAATCGACGTCAAGCTGTGAGGAACTCATCCTCGAGGAAATTCGGATTGTAGATGATGATGAAACACTGTGAAAAAAAAGTTTTTTTGTATGAATTTAGCAGCTGTTCGCGTTCAACTGGCATTCTGCTGAGGAAAGGGCAAGTTCCTGAAGGTTATTTTTAGATGGATGGTTAATTTTAGGCTTGAGAGTCTTGTTTGAGGGTTTATAGCGTGTTTATTTAGCCCTGTACTCACCATTGTGTTAGATTCACTGCCCCAAATCATCTCGTCTGTAGGAAAATGATAAGGAAAATTAGTTTTTTTATCTTAGAATTCATAACAATTAAGGTTATGAGAACTAGCAATGTGAATTCATTTTATGGATATATTTAATGTTTTTTTTCAACTCTATGTAAATAAGACGGAGGATGGCAAAAAAATAGATTTGTCCATGACAACAGTCCATTTTGATGATTGAAATAATTTTGAGGATTTTTAAAACAAAATTTTCTGTTGCCACAGCATTAAACCTAGTTTTATAAATGGTTAATGGAAATTTTAGTGGTCATAAAAGTTGATAAGAAATGTGTTTTTTAACCTAAAAATTGAGTGTTTTTACCTTTAATCCGCGAAAATACAGCTATTCATGTTGCGAAAATTGAAAAATCCAATGCGGTTTTAGTTGTTTGCGAGGTTGTACAATGAGTGGAATAATGAAAATGATTAGTTTATTGGTAAAATTACAATCATACGTCGAGTTTTGGGACACGTACGTGTCAACACACAAATTTACGATTGACGAGTAGAGAGAAAAAAAAAAATTCAGCTGTGTGTGATGTGTGCCGGAAATACGTGTGTGTGTCGACGCCGCCATTTTGATAATTCAAATCGTTCAATGGCGGCAAAAACCTTCAACATATTTTAGTCGGTGAAATAGCAATTCCCAGTAATTTTATTAATTTAAAAATAATTGTTTTATTAAACCAAATAATAAAGAAATTTGTAATTATTTAGAAAAACTTTTTTTGACATTTTCGCTTTTTAGTACAATTTGAAATGGCGTCGCTGGCGCCCTCATTTGGCGGGCGCCGCCATCTTGATAGAGGCGCACACCAAATCGGACGCACGCAAACGCGATGTGCTTGCGAGTATATAAATTCGAATTCTGCCAGAAAACCCATATAATTCCACCGAAATTTACATCTAAACCAGTCAAAATATAAACTAGACTAATAATTTAATACGATTATCAAAGAACAACGCGAAAAATCCCTGAAATTCCGGCGTAATTTATCACGAAATTTTTCGCCAAGTCAGCTCGCGATCGTGTGTTGTTATATTGTGTGTTTATAAACAGTCCAAATAACTACAAATCAATCACTAAATTTTGTTTTCTTAAAGTCTGTGACAAATTGTGAGTACATCCGAGTGAATTGAGTGGGAAAAATGGACCTCAAGGACGATACCATTGACGTCGTTGGTGATCTGCCTGCATCAACTGGTCATCTAGCTGCAAAAGGTAAGCTCAACAGTCAATACAATCTATATCAAACCCATTAAAAATACTCTTGAGATAGCCAGAACACACCGCCACACTTCGAGAGATCTGCTCAGCTCGACAAACAGCTCTGCAGTGCGTTGATTTTCCTCTGTCCGGGTCTTGCATAATGCTCGGAACTTTTTGTTTTTCCTCACAGAATGCTCATCTTAGCATTTGGCTGGGATACAAGCTCTGGCAGGCATCTCACCGAGCTCGAAATACCTTTCTCTTTGTGCTAGCACAGTGCTGGCACAGATGTGTTTTTTTTTTCGTCCACAAATTGTTCCTCGGCCAGTTGTACATAGAAGCGCGCCACGGGCGCAGCTTTTTATCGTTCGCAGTTCGTGTACTAGCTAAAACTGTGTGCCAAAAACAAATAAAATATCAACCTTCACCTGATCAATCAACTAAACGGTAAGTATATTGCACTAAATTCCACAGAAATTAGCTCTCAATAAATTTAATTGCACCTTCCAGTTGTTATGCAACAATCAGAGTGACTTAAACGGTTCATTTCCACAGTTTTAACCAGCAGCCATGGGTCGTAATCGTCGGAGAGGCGTGAAAAAACCAACACTACCACCAGAAAAATCATTGGAACACGTGAAGCACTGCGCTGAGGTTGAAATTAACCTAAAAAACCAGCAAAAAACAATGACCAACCCAGCCTCCAGCGTGGGAACAACAATTTTGGACATAACCTCGCGTCTAAACCTTCCTCTGAAGCCCTCAGGCATTGATTTATCCATCGACAGCGACGACGAAGAGACTCTGGAGTTCCACATCCGTCCACGACCAGTTTTTGTGTCTAATCTCTGCCTGATGTGTCTGAATCTCTCGAAAATTCAGTGCCCACACTGCAAAATGGTGTCTTACTGCTCGGAAAATCATCTCCAAACGAACCGGCAGTCGCACGAGAGTCTCTGCCGTGCTCTGCAGGAAGTTTGCAAGGGGATGCAAGGTTTCTCCATGGCAAAAAGCCTCCCACCGGACCTCTACCGGTCGTTTCGCATCAAGACAATCGCCGTGGTGGAGCAGGAAGTGGGTCGTCGGCTGGACCTGTGGGAACGGGAGATCCTGCTTTACCCTCGCATCTGTCGCACCTGCAACAAAGTCGAGGATCTGACGTGTTGCGAGGCCTGCGGCGTCGATTTCTACTGTCTTAGACACCAGCAAGAGCACTCGCGATGGTGCAAGGACCTTCAAGTTTTCCGCAAGGTCCTCGAGATGCAGCAAAAGTACGGACACGTCGAGCCAGACGTTCCTGTCGTGTACTACCGCGAGCCACGCCTTTTACCACTGGATTTCGACGCTCTGATCTACCACATGTGCAATAATAGCCCGAGTTATCGACGCACTGACTGTTTTACTTATGCCAGCCTGTCTTACGTCGCTACTGCACCACTTACCGCGCTGTATGCGCTGCAATCCAGCGTTCCTGACTGGCAGACACGAGAGGTCATGTGTGTTCACGTGATTGGAGCCGAGTTTCAGTTTGAATGCGCATCTCTTCGCGTTTGGGAAAAACTTTTTCTACATTTTCTGCCGAAATTACGCCACCTCACTCTCGAATTCACCGGCCCAGAGTTGGTTTTACTCGCCCCTGCGGAACTTCTCGGCAGAGTGAAGATGTGCAGGCGATGTAAGGCTGCTCGCAGGAGGATCGACGTCGTTTTTAATGAACAACAGCTCTATCACACGGCTAATGATCGTGTTAGACCGGATTTAATCTGCCTGTTTAATCCCGGATTGTATCGAGAGACTGGTTTTAATGGTGGCGACACTTGGCCCAAAACTATTCACAAGTTTTGCCAGGCAAAAGTTCCCGTTGTCATCACATCTTACACGGAGTTTGAGATTCCACGGGATATTGAGAGAACCAGAAGTATTTGTGATGTGGATGTTGTTTTGGGACCGCAGAAAAATCCATTTGCTGCTGTGAAGCCCGATAGGAATTTTGTTAGTGACGATGTGGCACCTTTGATGTACAAGAATTATTGCTTGTGCGTTGTTAAAGGCTTGTGATGATTATTTTTTAGAGATTTTATTAAATTAATTAGTTTTAAACAGTACTGTATATAAATAAATTATACATTCACACGACTCGTAGCTCAGCTGCGAGTTACGATTTTTTTCTTTAATACTAAAAAGAAGAATTGAAAATTTCTCCCGTGAATATCTTGATAACTATTGATCGTACAAAATTTTTTATAGAAATCTTTTTTGTAGAGAATTAAATTTTCTATTAAAAATGTCTCATGGAAATTTTTGTTAAATCAAACGGTTCTCAAGATATTTTCATAAAATAAAAAAAAATATTTTTTTTATACGTTAAGAAATGTCTTTAGGGACTTTAAAGCCGAATTTAAAGCTTTTAAAATGACGTATATCCTCTGCTGTATGTTTTACACGAGAAAGAGAGAGGCCAGGAATTTTTGGCGGGTGGAAAACCGGAGTTACTGCGAGCTGTTTGGCATTTTGAGCTTCTGTACTATCTCAAAATCAAAGTTTTTCGATATTATCATTGAATAAAAATAAACAAAAAAAATTCTGATAGTCTCAAGCTAGAAGGGAAGATAGACAGAAAATCAATGGGACGATTGATAACATCGTGGTGCTGGCTGACGAGCCGGAAAGCTCGTAAAAGTACCGATTGTAGGCGCGATCGCAGTGCGAGGGCCAGTCCTTTAGGCAGCCGGCATAGGCTATGGCGTGAGCGATGTAATTTTGTTCAAACGTACCGCGAAACAGGTGGGAATATGGACCTGAAAATTTTTTTTTCAATAAAATTTGTATTGATATTTAAAAAAAAAATTAAATTTGAATACTGACCACTGGCGTAAACTCCAACGTCCTCTCCGCCATGCGTGTCGTCCTTTAAATACATGGCAGAAAAATACTGATAGAACGGATCGGTCCTGCTGCTGTCCTTTTCGACTGGTCGCCAAGTTTGACTGGAATTTGTGTCGTTGAGACGGTGGTGGAGAAATCCCGGCCCATTGGCGTAGGTCAGTGTCTCGTAGGGCTTGATATTTGGATCTAGCTGATTGTTGGCAAACCCGAGGATGTCGTTGCCTCGAGTGGGATAGCCGTTCATAGTAAAAGAGTGCGAGTGATCGGCTGTTACGATTATTAATGTGTCTTCCATTTTTAGTTGCTCCTGCGCGACCTTCACTGCCTCATCTAAGGCCGTTACCTCGCGCAGTGCTAGCCTCGCGTAGTTTTTGTGGTGAGCAATGTCAATCTTTCCGCTTTCCACCTGGAAAATAGGAAAAAAAAAATTTTTTCCAAACAATTTTCACTTTTTTTTTTTAAGATCGTGAATATCTTGGAAATTGTGTGTTTCGCTGTAAATAAATAGGCGCCTAGTTCATGCTTTTTTATAGAAAAATATGTGAAATCACTAGATTAATGATCGTGAGTAGTAGAATTAATAAAAATTACCGAATTCGGTCATTAATATAGAAATTTCGCGTATTTTTGTAAATTTGGCGGCTATTTTTTTACAGTGAAGCTGTATTTAGAAAGGATTTTACATATTTTTGTTGAAATAAACAGAAAACAATCTAAAATCTTTGGATAGATTCACTGCAAAAAACCATAAAAAAACGACCTAGACCTCTTCCTCGGCGCAGTCATCAATTTATTACTTTCTCTAGAGTCCATAACACAATCTAATTCCGTTCAGAACTCGGCACAACCTAAAATTTTAGTCCGAAATACACAAAATAGCATGCACCACATATATACGTACTGCATTTCATGTATTTTTTTCATCAAAACCAATCACAACGCGGGAATAAATGTCTAAATTTACTGCAGCTGTTTTTCTGCAATTAACCAATCACAGCACGAGAAAATTTCTAACAACCAATCAGCAAAATGTCACATTTTGCCTGGGGATAAAAATCTGATTTGTACCTAAAATCGGAGAAAAATTCGTTGCTAAGGATTTATTTTCCTTATTACTGCACCGAATTTAAAAATTCTGAGCTCAATAAAAAAAGTGTCATCCGACTTTATAGATGTATCTGAGGAAAAATTCGGATAAAAAAAATTATTTGCAGAGATATTTCAAATTGAAACATTCCAAAATCCTAATTTTTCCTGTAAAGATACTCAGTTGTCTTGCGCCATTTATTTGCATGAACCTAGTTGCGCCTGAACTTGGCACAAAATTCTAGTCTTTTCTCTTGTTGCTATAAAAATTTTATATATTACTGCACCGAATTTAAAAATTCTGAGCTCAATAAAAAAAGTGTCATCCGACTTTATAGATGTATCTGAGGAAAAATTCGGATAAAAAAAATTATTTGCAGAGATATTTCAAATTGAAACATTCCAAAATCCTAATTTTTCCTGTAAAGATACTCAGTTGTCTTGCGCCATTGTTCATTTTCATGAACCTGGTTGCGCCTGAACTTGGCACAAAATTCTAGTCTTTTCTCTTGTTGCTATAAAAATTTTATATAGTATGAACCTGGTTGCGCCTGAACTTGGCACAAAATTCTAGTCTTTTCTCTTGTTGCTATAAAAATTTTATATAGGTTATTGTTTGTAAAGAATTTTAAGTAATACAAAAAAAGGTTTAGATAAAAAAAATTCATAAATCAAATGATTTCTAAGATGATGAATATCTATAGACTGCCATTTTCCGTGCAAACAATGAAAATTCTAGAAAAATACGTTTTAAAATCGTTGATGTAATAGGAAAAATGAACGTTAAACTGTTTAATTCCTGTGTGTGATAGTTGAGATTAAATTGAGCACGCGTCAATCTTTCATCAGCGATGATAACGACGCAAGTGTGTATCTCTAAATGAAAACTCCGCATAAAATTACACGCTCAAGTGGTGCACACAGCCTTCTATCGCGCTTCCAGGAAATCCTCCTCGACATTATGATATTTCCAAACTATTAATTAAAGCCTGACAGTTAAGGGATGGATATAATGACAATAAAACTCTCCTCATTAACGAGAACAAATGATCATTCCCAGCGATTAATCGTCAAGATAAAAATCTATACATACCATGAGGAAAAATCCATTTTTATTTTTCTTCAACATTCGAATAGCCTGCAGCGTCATATTGGCTAGAGTGGGTGTTTTGGCAGTTCGAACCTCGTGGTAGGGCATGTGACTTGATGAAAAAATACCCAGGAGCTTTGAAGTATTGGAAATATCGAGTGACATGAGGTCGTTTGTGTTGGAAACAAATTTACCATCTGGATGAAATTTTTTCCAGATTTGTGCCAAGTCCTTTCCGTCATTTCTCACACAACTGTCTGTGTCTATTGGATCGTCCATTTTAACTCCCATATTTTGACCTCCTCCGCCCATGATAACCTGTGAAAATAGTATGTGTGTTTAGGTTGAGGGAAAAAATAGTTTTTACAGTCTGGGTTATATTTAGTTGTGATAACTCGGCTGAATAGCGTTGTTAGAGCCAATAAAAGGGCCGGATGTTGGCGTGAGCCTTGAACTCTTGTATATCACTGGGTCAAGCCGACTTATAGCTTGAGATAACTGCAATTGCCTACCTTGAATTGGCTGCCAGGGGCATCCTCAACCAGCTGGCGCGCGATGTCTTTTACGCACTTCTTGAACTGGTCCGGAATGTTACTGTCGCACTCCCAGTCGCGATTTGTCACGTGGGCGTACAGGGCTGCTGGAGTTGCGTGGGTTATCCGTGTTGTTGTTACAAAACCTGTATTGTAAAATTTGAGTGGTTTTTTCTTTTAATAATTGGATTGTAGCGGGAGTAGTTGAGATTTTTTTTTAAATATCTCGAGAACCGGGGGATTTAGGGTAGTTTTTGATAAAACCTTTTTTATAGAGAATTTAATTCTCTAAAAAATCGATTCTAATGAAAATTTTGTAGTTTCAATGGTTCTCGAGATTTTTCGTGAGAAAAAGTTGAATATTTTGATTCAAGTGGATTTAAAATTTTTGTTTATTTATAATAACTTGAAAATTGTAAGTTTTAGGAAAATTTTGGTTAGAATTTTTTGTTTTTAAGAATTAAATTTTGTATAAAAAATTATTCTACTAAAAATTTTATGTTTTTAATCATTTTCAAAAAAAAACGTTATTGAATGAATTTTCTTTTATTTTTGGAAATATCTCGAAAATGAGCGAACGGATTGAATTTTTGAACTGAAACTTTTTTATAGTTTGTAAAATTCTCTATAAAAAATGTCTTATAGAAAAATCTCGTAATTGTCGTATTTTTCAAGATATCGAAGGAAAAATGACTTTGACCTGGTTTGAATTTGTCCACGTGCCACTAATTAGTTCTTTACCATGTTTAAATTAAGATAACTAATTTTCTTTGGTCACAAACCGACAAATTTCCGACAACCCCTGATAATCCAAGCGTTAAGTCAGTCAGGGTGAATGCGCGGGGCCTCGTCGGAGCCTTGCGGCTCATTAAAAATTTTCACTATTAGAAACGCGACTCTAACAAGGCCCATTTGTGACTGTCTAATTGACTCGGCTCATTCCAGGCCAATGTTATATGCATTTTTGACTCTTAATGAAAATACACTTTGATTATTATTTATTGTCTTTCAAATAATTAAACTCTGCTATATTTTTCTGCGATAATTTTTCTTCGGGTTGCACAATGATTTTAATTTTCCCCATGACATTGACTTGTCTCGTGGGAGAGACCACTTATATATTTCTCCGGTAATGATTATGTCATTCAAACCGACAATTCGCATGCGCATTATCGTTGCAATCACAACGCTCAAATATTTAATTTCATTGGAAATATCATTATATTCAATTATTTCATCTCTAAATTGACCTTTAAAATCGAAATAAAATCTTTTATAATGAAATATTATAAAAAAACTGGAAAAAATTTTCACTAGCAAATAAATAAGGATGCCCGTCAAATTCCGTAGTCCCTCCGATAATTAAAAAAAATATATATATTTTATTCAAAAAAAAAATTTTTGTCATGCAAATTTTAACATATATTCTTCAGCAAAAAAATTTCGTTTATTAATAGTAATATTGAATATTTTCATAAATAAAAAGTTTTAGTATGACTATTTTACAGTCAAGTAGGAAACTATTTCAGCAACCAATCAGAGCCATTTATTCAAATTTGTTGAAAACGTGGCAACTGTGTTTAAAAAAATCGCGATTTATTGAAAAGCTTGTGGACCAAAGTGAACAATATTCTATAAAATTGATTAAAATAGAGTATAGTTATAAATTGAGTACTTAAAATTCATCAAATATTCTAGAAAAAACATACGCATTTATGCGTATACATATAACCTCAACATTATACAACGTTGCCACGTTTTTATCGCGCAATGGCGGGCCTCTGAGCTGTCATCTAGATCTCCGCGAGCACGTCAGTACAAAAATATTAATTTCACTAGTTTTTTTACAGCAGGGTCACATAATCGCGGTATCAAATCACACGCAAAAGTCCAAGGTTTAATGTCCCAATTTTTCTTTGCAATTCTTTGCCTACAACATATTTTTTTATACTGATTTCTGAATAATTGCGTCCACTTCCGACAAGTTGACAACGGAATAAATGCGACTTGAAAAATTAATTTGCTCAATTAAAATAACGATAAAATATCCCAATTTTAAGCCGGGTAATGCGAATCGACTTTTATTGTTTTATATTTCAATGTGTGTCAATTCTTGTTAAACGATTTTGAGCTATACACCCTCAAAAATCAATCTAAAGTCGTATGTGACACAAGATTTCATCTGAACGGTCAAATTTATAACTAAAAAAAAAATGATATTAATCGTTTATTTCATGCTAGATCTTTCTTAAAAATTTTTTCAGTTGGTAAAACAGATTTAAAAGTATACAACAATAGTAGAATAAAATATTGGAGCAAATTGGAGTTGATAATTAGTAAATTGAGGTTATATTTACCCGTATCTAAGCCGGTCGCTTGAGCCCAGTCCGCAACGGTCGTCAGCTTGCGCGCGTCGTTCACATTGGCGTCACACGAGTTGTATACAGCTTTTCCGTCCAATCCAATGACCTTGTAGCGATTCTTGACGCCGGTAAATATCGCCGTTGCAGTTCCTGCTGAATCGGGCACCTGTTTGTCAACGTTGTACGTCTGTAAAACAAAAAAAAATTTTTTTTTGACATTACAATGTAGCAAAAAAAATGGAAAAAATGAGATTTACCTTGGAAAATCCTGTGTTGGAGAATGTCTCAAACGATAATTTATACTCTTCGCCGGCCATTCCTTTTCTCTGACCGGTAAATATCCTTCCAGACGTTACCGATGCCATTCCCATACCGTCACCTATGAAAACAATGATGTTTTTCGCCCGTCGCTCGATGTTTCGAAGCCCAAGTATCCTCTGCAAATTTTCTTGCCCAGATTTCATCCAAAACGACATATCTGAGGTTAAAAAAAAATTATCATGACTTTTTTTTTTTTGAATTTCAAGTTTTATGAGTGTTTCGGAAATTCATTTTTTTCATAGAATTACCTTCGTAATCTGTCGATCCTTTGCTTAAAGCTGTGGATTCTTCGATTGCAAGCGTGAAGAAGATAATTAAAATTAATCGGATCATGATTCTGCAAAAATCCAGATTTTTCTATGTTAGCAATAATTTTATGTCGGCACTGCATACATCAGAGTATATTATATAAATTATTAGCAAATTTTTGAGATATTTGATATTGTGCTAGCACTTGAATAAACATCACTTCGTCGGTTACGTTGAATGATTTATTGAGGAAAAATGTTTTTAAGTTGTTTACACCGATATTTGTATTAAAGATTAAATAGAGGTGTATGTTTTTGCGATTATCTTAAAAATTATTGAATCTACCGTTTTTTTGGTCATAATCATTTTTATAAATCTTAAAATTTTCTATCAAAAAGTTTATATACAAAAATCTTGTATTTCCAATACTTTTCGAAATATTTCCAAAAGAGTATCACACTTTTTTTTTCAAATTTTCAGCATCTGCAAAATTAAATTGTGTATATTTTACAATATCTCGACAACCAAAGGATTTATCAAAATTTTTTTAATAATCTTTTTTTTAGCTCTTAAAATTTCCGACAAAAAAAGTATCTATTGAAAATTTTCTATGTCGAATACTTTTTGAGATATTGGCGTGTAAAAAAAAACATCACCCCGAAAAACAGTAGACACTCATGAAAAATTGATTAAACATCAGTTTAGATTTAAAAAATATATAAAAATGCTTATAGAATATTGAGAAGCTAGTTTTGCCTACCTAAATCAAGTATACCGGACGACACTTATCACTCGGAGCGACACAACGCGAAAGCTGAGAAGCGTCGCGCTCGGGCTCCCAGCGACTGACCACTTTGCAATTCATCAACGTGCTTTTATGTATAATCTCTGTCTCTGGACGAATTCTATACCCTCACTAATAGGCATAGAAAAATCTTAAATACCTAGGTATAGAGAGAAGGTATTTCAACAATTGCCGCGATATACAAGGCCTTATATACCGAGTAGAAAAAAGTTTCACACCTCAGGGTCGCGAAAACGCTCGAATTCCAGGCGGAAAAAAAAACTAAACACAATATGATTTATTTAATGTAAACATTTTTTTTCCAATGATAAAAATAATTTTGCACGGTAGTATAATGTATAAATCGTGACCTGTTGACCGACTTACAGCGATCTGTAACAGGGCGAAGGGCAGCACAATGCACGAGGGACTTGATGACTTCCGTCGGGCCGATTAGTCCTCTCTGCTGTTCAGTGTGCACTACTTCAAGCTCAGGTTTAACCACTTTATATAGACTATAAGCGCTTGCCACGAAAAATTATTGCGCGACGAGTGAACACGAGGTGACGAGCATCGCTGCTCTCTGCTTGTCGGCAATCCTCTAAACATGCGTCGGGAGGGGGCAATTTTAGAATCACGATCAGCAACGTGCGAGGGAGGCTTCCCAGCAGAATCCCCCGTCATCCCGACGTCGACGACTAATCTCCAGTAATTGTCATCTCACGCGCACACATGATGTGCTCACGCTTTTAGATCAGGATCGAAAAAAAAAATTTTTTATCTCCTAAAATGATTTTTTAAAAGAAAAAAAATTATAATTTAAAAATTTAAATTTTAATTCTAAAAAAAATTATTTTTTTATGAAAAAGTAAAGTAAAAAAAAAAAAAGAAAATTTGATTTAAATTAATTTTAATGGTTTAAAAAGTTTTAGAAATAATTTTCACTTTATTACAAAGCGAAAATACAATTTTTTTTTTTACTTAAGTACGAAACAATATATTCGTTAATGTTGGGTTGTTTAATTTTTTTGTTATCTGAAGAATTAATTTTTATAATTCATTGAGATAATGGCATGTGTTATAATTTGCAAGTATTATTTGCCAGACAGGTGACCTTTGTGATTAAAATCTCATACAAATGAAAGTAAACAAAATATTTTACGCAAAAATTCGATGCTTTATTCAAGGACTACACATATAGTGATGATGATGGTGGGATGAGGTTTTATTCTTGTATTTTTATAATGGTTATAATTTATTAATTACTTGCGACACTCGCGGAACAAATATTATCTTTTTTGTGAAAGCAAGCGTCAAATTATTCCAGAGACATATGCACTAACAGGAATTATTCATTTTTTGTCACTTATCTGCATAGTAATGATGTCGTTGCAGTGATGAGCCAGAATTTAGAACAATATTTATTTTATTTTTTAATCCAAAAAATTTATGTTAATAATTAAAAAATATTTAGGGGAAACTGGATATAATTGCAACACTAAAATCTTTAAAATTTATTGTGTTAAAAGTAATGATTATTAAGCCATCAGTTTTGGTACAATAGTTTTGAACTGCAATATATATCCTCCTCCGAAAAAAATTTATAAAAATTGAAATACAATGATCGGTTATACATTTTGATTGATAAAAAACTTTTGGCTTCTGTTCGAATTGACATCTGTAGCAGGTTACAGTTGAAACACCCTTTGGTTTTAATTGAAGATTTGCAATAAAAGTGTTCATATTTTCAATAAATTTTTCTTTTTATTTGTAAACAGTTATTAATTAATGAAAAACATTTATTATTGTATTGATAAACTGAAAAATTGAATTTCTCTAGATTTTGAATAAAAGGGATATTTTTTTATTTTCACAATAATACGGACATTTTTTATTTTTTAAATAATTTTCAGAGTATATTAGATAAATATTTTTTTGAATTTGAAATTTTTTAGACCATTTTAATGACATTTTCAAACGCTGTTACAATCGAAACCACAGGCGCATTATCGACAGATTTAGATGCTTTTAAGGATAATGTTTATTTATTTAACTCATTTTTGTAGTTATTTCTTCAAACTCATAAACTATTATTTAACGTAGTATATCGTCCAAATTCATACTTAATAAATATTAAGTGTAAAATCAGAAAAAGAAAAAAGCGCAACGTTACTTTCGACACGGTGAAACAGTAAATATTTTATTCCAACTGTTCTATAGTAGTTATTTAAAAAAAATTAGTTTTGATGCATTGTTGTGTTATTATTCATATGAATATTTATTAAAATTTAATATACTATTATTTACTGATTTTCAAACGTCACTCTTTTAACTGATACTGCAGTGTTTCAGGTGCGTTCAGTCTCCCCTAAACCTTAAAAGAAAATTTTTTTGCAATACATGCCTATAAACCTCATTTTTTCCACTACTGACATCCATGTTTAAAGTGCGTCTTTTTTTCACTAGTCGTTCACTAGTCAAAAAGTCGAAACACAAATTTTTCATTAAAAAAAAAGTCTTAAATAAATTACAAAAATTTTTTATACCATGAAATCACTCAATTAACCTCTCAAATTACACTCTATTGAACATTATTGTCTATTGTTACAAAACAATCGCGTATTTGCAGCAACTAGCAACTCGAAAAATGAGTAAAAAAAAAATTTTTTTTAATTATACTTAATTTTCCCGTGGACTGGCAAAAATAAAAAATAAATATTGAGATAAATAGATAAAAATAGTTAGAAAAAAAATCACAGTTGATAATCAAGTGTCATTTTCTGTGATTATCCGCAATTCTACATAGAGTAATTATAGGTGATGAAGCGCATGATTGGGTATGATGGTAATTAATAAATTGAAAAACATAATAATATAGACACACGCGGCATCATGCAGTTGAGAGTGCGCGCTGTCTTGACGAAATAGTCGCTTAGTATTTTGGGGACATGGTGTGCACGTGGTTTTGTCCGTTGAGAATCGCGAGTCGAGTACTTATTTGACTTATGTCTGATGATGTATCGCGCCTTTAATCAACGTCCCGCCCACTAAAAACACGTGATCATCGCAGCACATTTTGAGATAATGCAAACGTGATTGCTCGCGTTGACGAAGTATATAAATAAAAGACGATATATATAGTAGACGATATACACGACACATTTTGTAATGTATTCTTGGAATTAAGGACGTGCATATATCCAACTAATTCACAAATTAATCCTATATATATACAGTTGCCGCTTGCGATGCTTATCATTTTAATTATCTACATTAAATCGTCGCAAGATTGTACACGTGACAACCATTGATTGGTCACGCTGGAAAATTTTTTTTCAGCTGAGACTTTGGAAAATTTTAAAATTTTATACTTGATCATCCACATTTGGGGATATAATGTGAATTATGTCTTAAACGGTTGGTCCTACGGTAAAAAACATTAAAATGTTTATTGTAGGAAATTTCATAAGCTTCAAGTTTGGTTATTACCAATTTATTGAAAAAATTAATATTAACCAAGATATTTGCGAAAAAACAAAAAATTTTCAGCATCTCTATTATTTTGATGTTTTTTTACGCTGAAAAATAAAATAAATAAATGGTATTTTTTTTTTTTTTCAAGTTAGTGGGACATATTTTTAAAAAAGTATGGTCTCAATTTCGATGACTTCAGGGTATTTGATATTGGATTATTCGAAAAACGCGGATATTAGGGATTAAGCCGACTTATCTACAATAAATGTACGTTGGAATTGGATTTTACGACTGTATCACGAATGCTTCAACAATTCTGATAAGAAAACAACATTGTAATCTTTTGCAATCCTATTTATATATATATTGATTATAGCTCGCTTCACTTCGCGAACTATATATATATACTTATTTTATTTTGTAATCTTTTGCAATCCTATTTATATATATATTGATTATAGCTCGCTTCACTTCGCGAACTATATATATATACTTATTTTATGAAGTTTTTTTTAGTTGATAATTTAAAATGAAGTGAGAAGGTTTCTGATTTTT